>WNWK01019681.1:0-37281 GCA_009830355.1 Cherax destructor | reverse complement strand
AGCACCGGGTAGGGAGTGTAAGCCACCCAGGGTAGGGAGTGTAGGGTGGGATGTAAGTCACCCAGGGTAGGGAGTGTAGCACCCAGGGTAGGAGTGTAAGCCACCAGGGTAGGGAGTGTAACCACCCAGGGTAGGGAGTGTCAAGCCACCCAGGGTAGGGAGTGTAAGCCACCCAGGGTAGGGAGTGTAGCCACCCAGGGTAAGGGAGTGTCACCCACCCAGGGTAGGGAGTGTAGCCACCCAGGGTAGGGAGTGTAAGCCACCCAGGGTAGGGAGTGTAAGCCACCCAGGGTAGGAGTGTAACCACCCAGGGTAGGGAGTGTAAGCCACCCAGGGTAGGGAGTGTAAGCCACCCAGGGTAGGGAGTGTAAGCCACCAGGGTAGGGAGTGTAAGCCACCCAGGGTAGGGAGTGTAAGCCACCCAGGGTAGGGAGTGTAAGCCACCCAGGGTAGGGAGTGTAAGCCACCCAGGGTAGGGGTGTAAGCCACCCAGGGTAGGGAGTGTAAGTCCACCAGGGTAGGGAGTGTAAGCCACCCAGGGTAGGGAGTGTAAGCCACCCGGGTAGGGAGTGTAAGCCACCCAGGGTAGGAGTGTAAGCCACCCAGGGTAGGGAGTGTAAGCCACCCAGGGTAGGGAGTGTAAGCCACCCAGGGTAGGGAGTGTAAGCCACCCAGGGTAGGGAGTGTAAGCCACCCAGGGTAGGGAGTGTAAGCCACCCAGGGTAGGGAGTGTAAGCCACCCAGGGTAGGGAGTGTAAGCCACCCAGGGTAGGGAGTGTAAGCTACCCAGGGTAGGGAGTGTAAGCCACCCTGGGTAGGGAGTGTAAGCCACCCAGGGTAGGGAGTGTTAGCCACCCAGAGTAGGGAGTGTAAGCCACCCAGGATAACCTAGGGTAGGGAGTGTTAGCCACCCAGGATATTCCAGGGTTGTGAGTGTTAGCCACCCAGGATAACCCAAGAAAATCCATCAAAAAATACTGTCATATTTCCATTGTGGTCTTTCATATTATACCCCAGGATGCCACGCAAACCATTCGACTAACAGTTACCAACTTACTGACCATCCGGGCTGTGGTTCGAAAGTCAAGTTGCGTGCAGCCAACAGTAACAGCCTGGTTGATCAGGCCCTCATCCACTATGAGGCCTGGTCACAGACTGGGTCACGGGGGCGTTGACCCCAGGAACCCACTCCTGGTATACTGCTAGGTGAACAGGGACAGCAAGTTGGAAATAAATTATATAAAATACCGACACAATGGAAAAATAAACACATAAGCAGTATAATGTGATCCTTTATTGACAACATTTTGCCCACGCAGTGGGCTTTATTGAGTCACAAACAGATCTACCTGGATAAAAGATACATGAGTATTTATAGGATTTAGTCAGGTGGAGAATGCTGGGTCAGGTGGAGAATGCTGCATGTGACAATCTACAGAGTAGGGTGATGGAGTATAAAACCATGGGTAGCTTTAAAAAAGAGATTTGATAAGTATATGGGTAGATCTTCTGCAGTGTTCCATTCTTAAGTTTTTATGTGGGATAGCGATTAAGAAGTTTCTTGGCAATAGGTTCAGCTATGTTGTAGAAGCCGTTGTTCTGGTTGAAGTTGTTGGATATGCAGATAAGTGATGATTCCAGGATTCTTTGGTATTGAGTGTTGTCTTCTCTGGCGATGAGTCTTGCATTTCTGTAGTTGATTAAATGGTTGTGTGAATTTTGTTGTTGAACACGAGCATTCCTTATGTCGTTAGATCTGCCTGCATACTGGTGTTCTGAAATACTTGTTTGAAGGTCTCTGGATGTTTCGCCGACGTATAATTTGCTGCAGTCCAACATTTTTTTCAATACCTCATTCCAAGTATCCACCTCCACATCCACCACCATCAAGGACATTACCAGTAACAGACAGGACAAGCTTCAATCCACTGCAGGGGTATACACAATCCCTTGTAATGACTGAAGCAAATTATACGTTGGCGAAACATCCAGAGACCTCCAAACACGTATTTCAGAACACCAGTACGCAGGCAGATCTGACGACTCAAGGAACGCCTATGTTCAACACCGAAATTCACACAACCATTTAATCAACTACAGAAACACAAGACTCATTGCCAGAGAAGACAACACTCAATACCGAAGAATCCAGGAATCATCACTTATCTGCATATCCAACAACTTCATCCAGAACAACGGCTTCTACAACATAGCTGAACCTATTGCCAAGAAACTTCTTCATCGCTATCCCACATAAGAACTTAAGAATGGAACACTGCAGAAGGTCTACCCATATACTTATCCAATCTCTTTTTCAATGCTACCCAAGGATTTAGACTCCATCACCCTACTCTGAAGATTGTCACATGCAGCATTCTCCACCTGACCCAGCATTCTCCACCTGACTAAATCCTATAAATATTCATATATCTTTTATCCAGGTACAGTGGACCCTCTGTTTTTGTGTATCTCCGTTTTCGGTGATTTCAGTTTTCGGGCACTTTTTTCATGAAAATATTACCTCCGTTTTTGGTGATTGGTTACGTTTTCATTCATGGTACGGAACCTCTCCAGTGCCCAGCGCACATACATAGCCCACAAGTCCGCCTCCCATGCACATTCTCAGGCAGTGTAGCATTGTTTCTGGTTGAGTGAACATTATCCTGCGAGTTCATACAAAACATTTCTTAACAATCCATTGTTTTTGGCACTTGATTATTGTGTGTGACTGCTAAATAAGCCACCATGGGCCCAAAGAAAGCTCCTAGTGCCAGTCCTTTGGTAAAGAAAGTGAGGAACACCATAGAATTATAATAATAATAATAATAATAATAATAATAATACTTTATTTAGACATTGTACAATTATACATGGTAGATATAGTTATACATAGTAATTACATAGTTATTACTTAGTTATTAATGAGATGTACATGCCAAAAGCCCCTAATATGCTGTGCATTGCGGGCATTCTTAGGACTACAGTGGACCCCCGGTTAACGTTCTTAATCCGTTCCAGGAGCTAGAGCTTTAACCGAAAAAAACGTTATCTGAAACCATATTTCCCATAAGAAATAATGTAAATACAATTAATCCGTTACAGACATCCAAAAAATATTCACAAAAAAATTAATTTTTTAAAGAATAACTATAGTTTTACATACAGAAAACACACACAAATACTACATACAATTTAAAATTTATAAATAAATTATAAAATAAACATTTAAAATAACATTTACTTACCTTTATTGAAGACACTTGCTGGCATCTTTAAGACTGGGAGGAGGAGTGAGGGAGTGCTTAGTTTTTGGAAGGGGAATCTCCCTCCAAAAGGACTTCAGGTAACAAGTCCCTCTCTGGGGTTACTTCCCTTCTTGGTCTTTTAATGCCACTAGGACCAGCTTGAGAGTCACTAGAACTCTTCTTAGAAAAAAAACTGTCCAGAGTCCTCTGTTTCTGGCGACTCTTCAACATTTTTCTGAAGTGGGGCAAGATTCTGTCACTGAACATGTTGCAGATGTGGTTTGCTTCAGCTTGCTCAGGGTGGTGTTTTTCAACAAATGTCTGCACATCAGCCCATTTGGAAAAAATTTCCTTAATCTCTGAAGAAGTTACTACCTCAACCTGTCCAGCCTCCTCCTTTGAATCAATTTCCTTAAATGTCGTCTGCTGCTGTTGCTGATGAAGCTCTCTCAGCTCTTCAGTAGTTAGGTCTACCCTGTGCTCCTCTACCAACTCTTCCACATCCTCACCACTCACCTCCAACCCCAGGCTGTTCCCCAATGCCACTATAGAGTCCACAACAGGCACAGGTGGCCCGGTGGTCTGGTGGCTTGAGCTCTCGCTTCACACACGGAGGGCCCGGGTTCGATTCCCGGCGGGTGGAAACATTTCGACGTGTTTCCTTACACCTGTTGTCATGTTCACCTAGCAGCAAATAGGTACCTGGGTTGTTAGTCGACTGGTGTGGGTCGCATCCTGGGGGACAAGATTAAGGACACCAATGGAAATAAGACAGACAGTCCTCGATGACGCACTGACTTTCTTGGGTTATCCTGGGTGGCTAACCCTCCGGGGTTAAAAATCCGAAGAAATCTTAGGGTCGTCAGGGCCAGCCTCAAATCCTTCAAAATCCCTCTTTTCAACACAATCTGGCCACAGTGGTCTCCAAGCAGAGTTCAAAGTCCTGGAAGTCACTCCTCCCAAGCATTACCTATAAGGCCTATGCAATGCACGATATTGAAGTGATCTTTCCAGAACTCTCTTAGGGTTAATGCAGAGGCTGAAGTTACATCAAAGCACCTTTGAAACAATGCTTTGGTGTACAGTTTCTTGAAGTTGGAAATGACCTGCTGGTCCATGGGCTGGATAAGAGGAGTGGTGTTAGGAGGCAAGAACTTCACTGTGATGAAACTAAACTTATCAGACAAAAAGTCATCCAAGTTGTGAGGATGAGCAGGAGCATTGTCCAGTAGCAGGAGGCACTTGAGTGGCAATTTCTTTTCCAAGAGGTATTTCTTCACACTAGGGCCAAACACTGCAGTCAACCATTCCACAAAAAGTCCTTAGTGACCCATGCATTACTGTTAGCCTTCCAATGCACACACAAATTATTCCTGTTAACATTGTGTTTCTTGAAGGCTCTGGGATTTTCTGAGTGATACACCAGTAAAGGCTTCACTTTAAAATCACCACTGGCATTGGCACACATCATAAGAGTTAGCCTGTCTTTCATAGGCTTGTGTCCTGGCTGTGCCTTTTCCTCCTTAGTAATGAAGGTCCTCTTTGGCATTTTCTTCCAAAAGAGGCCTGTTTCATCACAATTAAACACTTGTTGGGGAGGAATTGTTCAGTGGCTATGAACCCTGGAATTCCTGCACAAATTTTTCAGCTGCTCGTTTGTCTGAGCTGGCTGCCTCACCATGCCTCACAACACAGTGTATGCCACTACATTTCTTAAACCTCTCAAACCAGCCTCTGCTGGCTTTAAAATCACTCGCCTCACCACTGGTTCCAGGCATTGTCTTGACAAGATCTGCCTGCAACTGCCTTGCCTTTTCACAAATTATCGCCGTGGAAATACTATCACCCGCTATCTGTTTTTCATTGATCCATAACAGTAATAACTTCTCAACTTCATCCACTGTTTTCGATCTTTGTTTCGTAAATAAATCAACCCCTTTTGCAACGTTAGCTTCCTTGATTTCTTTTCTCTTTGCCAGGATAGTGGTGATAGTAGATTGTCTTTTTCCATACATCCTGGCAAGCTCACCCACACGTACGCCACTCTCATATTTTTCAACAATCTCCTTCTTCAGTTCGATGGTGTTCCTCACTCTCTTTACCACTGGGGTGCCACTAGGAAGCTTCTTTGGACCCATGGTGACTTATTTCACAGTGACAGTCCCTAAATCACCAAAAAAGACACCAAATGTATTGTGAATGCTTGAAAGAGCGCACTGGGTAATGTTTACTCAAGTGTAAACAACGCTGGACTGGCGTCCTGGGAGGAGGTGCGCAAGCGCAGAGCGGGCAGACAGGTCCGGTACGTAACGCTAGCTGAGTAAATAACGCTAGCCGAAAAAAATATTGACCGTAAAAAGCAACCTTTAGCCGAAAAAAACGTTATCTGGAATGAACGTTAGCCGGGGGTCCACTGTACTTAATTCTAGACTACATGGTAAAAAGTTATGGTTGATAATTTATAAAATAAGTAAAGTTGCATATCTATGTTATAAAGTTTGAAGATAAGTTGAACATATCAATTAATTGTAGCAATGCAACTAATTGAGTGAGATAACAATTTAGAACAATTAATTGCATTGCAGTTAGTTTACGTGGTCATTATAATGTAAGTGTTGTGGAAATAATTAGCTAAGTATGTAATATTAATAACAGGTTTTACATTCAATTGATTAGTCAGGTTTTTACGTTTGATTATTCTACTTTGCTGGGAATGTTTGATATTGAGCAATTAGCTTTGGGTGAGAAGGTGGTTTTTTAGCATCGTTTTGAATTGGGGTACAGGTAGGGTTTCTTTGGCAATGACAGGTAATGAATTCCAAATTTTCGCGCCTTTTATATGCATTGAGTTTTTACATAGTGTTAGATGGACACGGGGAACATCGAGGAGTGATCTGTGTCTAGTGTTATGGTCATGTGTCCTGTTAAAATTGGTAAGGAGAAGTTTGAGTGGTGGGTTAATATTTGCATAGAGTGTTCTATGTATGTAATAGGCACAGTAAAAAGTATGGATGTCTTGTATGGTGAGTAAGTTTAGGTTTTTGAATATTGGTGGAGTATGTTGCCTGGAGTGAGAATTTGTTATCATTCTAACTGTTGCCTTTTGTTGTGTTATTAGTGGTCTGAGATGAGTTATTGATGTAGAGCCCCATGCGCAGATTCCATAGGTGAGGTAGGGGTAAATGAGTGAGTGATATAGGGTAAGGAGAGCTGGTTGTGGAACATAGTACCAAAGCTTGGATAGTATTCCCACGGTCTTTGAGACTTTCTTGGAAATTTGTTGTATATGAGTCTGAAATTTGAGGCCACTGTCAAGATGGATTCCTAAGAATTTTCCCTCTGTGAGTTTTGTGATAGGGGACCCGTTTATCATTATGTTAAGTGGTGCGTTTGTAGCTCTGTTCCCAAACTGGATAAAATAGGTTTTATCAATATTGAGAGTAAGTTTGTTGGTCATCATCCAGGTAGATATTTTCTGCAATTCAGTATTTGCAGTGTTGGCTAGTGTGTCTGGGCTTGGGTTAGAGATAACGTATGTAGTGTCATCTGCAAAAAGTATGGGTTTGAGTAGTTGAGATGCATTTGGTAGGTCGTTAATGTAAATGAGAAAGAGTAGTGGGCCAAGAACACTTCCCTGTGGGACACCTACAGTAATAGTTTGCGCGGTGGAGCTAGCTCCATTTGTGTACACATATTGGTTTCTGTTGCTAAGGTATGATTTTAGGTAGTTTAGGGAGTGTCCTCTTATACCATAGTGTGATAATTTTAAGTGTAACAGATCATGGTCAACTGTATCAAAAGCTTTACGTAAATCAATGAAGATTCCCACTGGGATTTCTTTTTTCTCAAGGGCGGTGTAAATTATTTCTAACATGTGTATAATGGCATCATTTGTATTTTTATTAGGCCTGAATCCAAATTGACAGTGGTTGAGTACGTTGTTGGAGGTGAGGTAGGAATATATTTGTCTATGAATTAATTTTTCAAAGATTTTGGAGAGAAGGGGTAAGTTAGATATCGGCCTGTAGTTATTCAGGTCTGCTTGATCTCCTCCCTTATGTATTGGGGTGACCCTCGCTATTTTGAGTATTGATGGGAAGGTAGAGGATTCAATGGATTTGTTAAAGAGTGTTGCAATACACACACAACCCGCACATATAAAAGAGAGGAGCTTACGACGACGTTTCGGCCCGACTTGGACCATTTACAAAGTCACACTAACACACAGAGACAGAGGAAGGGTATTTATAGGCAGGCAGACAGGGGAGGGTACAAGAGAGTGGGGTAATGTAGGAGTAGTGGTAGTAGTAGTAGTAGTAAAGGTAGTAGAGTAGACAGTCATAAGGGAAGGAGCACTGCAATGGGGCTAGCGGCCCGCAAGGGTGGTACGAGAGGGAAGAAAAGCGAATAAAATGAAGGAAAATACAAGGCAAAAGAAAGAAAAGAAAGAAAGGAAAACCCAAGGAGAAAAAAGGAGAAGGGGGAAGATAAGAAAGGGAAGGAATCAGGTTAAGTCACGGGTGTTCTGAAGTTTAGAGCATTTAACAATGTAATGAGAGAGGAAAGCATCAACAGAGACAAAGCCAGGGCTAAGATTTATACAGGGAAAGTTGTGTATAAGGGAGGATTCAACCAGGCGGCGACTATGAAAGTTGGACGTAGGGTAGACAGTTTTAGCAGAAGACCAATCAATGGGATGACTGTGATCTCTGACATGACAGAAAAGAGCATTATTAGTGTCGGCAAGCCTGACACACTCTTTTATATGTGCGGGTTGTGTGTGTATTGTTCCAGTCACGGTATTGTGCCTTTTTTGTTATTTATAGTGTTGCAATAATTGGTGAGAGAACTTGAGAGGCTTTTTTGTATATATAAGGTGGTAAGTTATTTAGGTCACCTGCTTTGTTTTTTAATGTGTTGATTATAAGTGAAACTTCTATTGGGTTGGTTGGGGCTAGGAATAATGTGTTCGGATAGGTGCCAGTGAGATAGTCGTTAGGTGGAGTATTTGAACTTGAAATTTTGCTTGCCAGCTTTTTACCTATGGTGGAGAAGAAATCATTGAGTTTGTTTGCTGTTTCAATAGGTGGGAGTAGGGGTTCATCTGGTTTTGTTAGCTTGATTGTTCTGTTTGTGGATATCTTTTTTGTTCCTAGAATTTCAGATAGGGTTTTCCAGGTCTTTTTTATATCACCTTTTAAGTTATGTAGTCTGTTCTCATAGTACAATTTTTTGACCTTCTTATCAGACTCGTTAGGTTTGATGAGTAGCTTTTGTTTGTTCTCTTGTTATTTGTCCCATTCTGTACTGTTTTTCATATAGGTGCTTTATATTAATGGATTTGAGTATGCTGGGGGTTAGCCAGGGACTATTTAATCTTTTAGTTGTGATTTGTTTAGTTTTTTTAGGGCAGTGCTTATTATAGAGGTATTGGGTCTTTTTAAGAAAATTAAAGAAAGAAATTGTATCAAAGTATCAAAGTGGAGTCGATAAAGGCTATAGCAGCAGCCAGCGATAAAGTGTAGCACTAACAGTGTAGCAAGTAAGTTAAGTCATTAATTGATAGAAAATGATGATACGAAACTTAACTTCTCCATTGTTTGTTTGAGGAATGCAGTGGACCCCCAGAAATTGAACATTCTTCATTCAAGAATGCTGTTCAAGTGCTGCTACCAAACGAATTTATTCCCATAAGGAATGATGAAAATTAGATTAGTCCATTTCAGACCCCCAAAAATACACCTATAAAAGGACTTACAATAATAAACTTACATAAAAGGGCGAGTTGGGAGTACAGTGAACCCCGAGTTACGAACACCCGGAAATCGTACAATTATATAAGTATAATATTGTAAGTGCTTTTGTAAGTGTATTTTTTGGGGTCTGAAATGGACTAACCTACTTGACATTATTTCTTAAGGGAGTAAATTCATTCGGTAATGGCACTTGAGCAGGCTTCTGGAATGAAGATTTACTGCTCACAAAATTAGCACATTATGGTATAAGGGGGCACCCACTCAACTACCTAAAGTCATACCTCACCAACAGAAGCCAATACGTGTACACAAATGGAGCGAACTCTTCCACACAACAAATTACAGTCGGAGTCCCTCAAGGAAGTGTCCTGGGGCCACTCCTATTCCTCATTTACATAAATGACCTACCGAATGCATCACAACTACTCAAACCCATTTTATTTGCAGATGACACAACATATGTCTTCTCTCACCCAAATCCAGTTATACTGGCCAACACTGTTAATGCCGAATTACAGAAAATATCAACATGGATGACGACTAACAAGCTTACTCTCAATACTGACAAGACCTACTTCATACAGTTTGGAAGCAAAGCCACAAATGTTCCACTTAACATAACGCTCAATGGTACACCCATCACAAGACTCACAGAGGAAAATTCCTAGGAATCCACCTTGACAGTAGCCTTAAATTCCAAACACACATACAACAAATTTCCAAGAAAATCTCGAAGACAGTAGGCATATTATCAAAGATACGCTATTATCTACCGCAATCAGCTCTCCTTGCACTATATCATTCACTCATCTACCCGTATCTCACCTATGGAATCTGTGCATGGGGATCAACAACATTAAATCACCTTAGACCACTCAACACAACAAAAGGCCGCAGTCAGAATGATAACAAATTCCCACTCTAGACAGCATACTCCACCAATATTCAAAAGTCTCAAACTACTCACCGTAAAGAACATTCATACTTACTCTTGTGCCTACTACATATATAAAACTTTACACTCTAATATAAACCCTCCGCTCAAAATTCTCCTCACCAACTTTAATAGGACCCATGACCACAACACAAGACACAGATCACTTTTTGATATACAGTCATCCCTCGGTTTTCGCTTGTCCCAGTTTTCGCCGATTTTGGTTTTCGCCGACTTTTTTCAGGGAAAATTTGTCTTAGTTTTCGCCGATTGTTTTAGTTTTCGCCGATCGTATGGGACCTGTCCACTAGTGCCGCGCACATACAAAGGCCGTAGGCCCGCCACCCACGCACCTCCCACGCACATTGTCACGCAGTCTAGCATTGTTTACGCTTGAGTGAGCATCACCCCAGGAGTTTATACAAAACATTTATTAACAATTCATTGTTTTTGGCCCTTGATTATTGTGTGTGACTACTAAATAAGCTACCATGGGCCCAAAGAAAGCTCCTAGTGCCAGTTCTTTGGTAAAGAAAGTGAGGAACACTGTAGAAATGAAGAAAGAAATAATAGAAAAATATGATAGTGGTGTACGTATTGCCGAGCTCGCCAGGATATACAAGAAAAACCCATCAACCATCAGTTCCATTGTGGCAAAGAGAAAGGAAATCACGGAAGCTAATGTTGCGAAAGGGGTGAATACGATAACGAAACAGAGATCACAAACAGTGGAAAATATGGAGAAATTGTTATTGGTGTGGATAAACCAAAAACTGCTAGCGGGTGATAGTGTTGTGCAATCCATCATATGTGAAAAAGCAAGGCTGTTGCATGCCGATCTTGTAAAGAAAATGCCTGGAACCAGTGTTGAGGTTGATGAATTTAAGGCCAGCAAAGGCTGGTTCGAAAACTTCAAGAAGCGAACTGGCATACACAGTGTTGTAAGGCATGGTGAGGGTGCCAGTTCAGATAAACATGGGGCTGAAAATTTGTGCGTGAGTTTAAACAATATGTAGAGGCAGAAGAATTTAAACCCCAACAAGTGTTTAATTGTGACGAAACAGGCCTCTTTTGGAAGAAAATGCCAAGGAGGACCTACATCACACAGGAGGAAAAGGCAATGTCAGGACACAAGCCTATGAAAGACAGGCTAACTCTTATGTTATGTGGGAACGCTAGTGGGGATTTAAAAGTGAAGCCTTTACTGTGTATCACTCTGAAAATCCCAGAGTGTTCGGCAAATACAGTGTTGACAAAGGTAAATTGTGTGTGTTTTGGAAGTCTAATGCTAAGGCATGGGTCACTAGGGAAATTTTCCTGGAATGGTTTAATCAAGTGTTTGGCCCCAGTGTGAAGAAATATCTATTGGAGAATAAATTGCCACTTAAGTGCCTCCTGGTAATGGACAATGCTCCTGGTCATCCTCAAGACTTGGAAGACCAAATGCCTAAGGAATTCAGATTTGTAAAAGTGAAGTTCTTGCCTCCTAACACCACTCCTCTCCTCCAGCCCATGGACCAGCAGGTCATTGCAAACTTTAAAAAACTGTACACCAAAGCAATGTTTCAAAGGTGCTTTGATGTAACCTCAGACACTAGATTGACCCTAAAGAGTTCTGGAAGGGTCACTTGATATCTTCCATTGCATAGGCCTTATAGATAAAGCTTGGCAGGGAGTGACCTCCAGGACGATGAACTCTGCTTGGAGAAAGTTGTGGCCAGATTGTGTACAAGAGGGATTTTGAAGGGTTTGAAGCTAACCCTGATGAGCCTATGGAAGTTGTGGAAAGTATTGTGGAATTGGGGACTTCTATGGGGTTGGATGTGAATGGAGAGGATGTGGAAGAGTTGGTGGAGGACCACAATGAAGATCTAACCACTGAAGAGCTGCAAGAGCTTGAGCTGCAACAACAACAAAACAGATCTAAGGAAATTGCTTCAGTGGAGGAAGAAAGATGTAAGGTGCCTTCTTCAGAGATTAAGGAGATTTGTGCAATGTGGAGTAGGGTGCAATCATTTGTGGAGGAACATCACCCTGACAAAGATGTTGCAATCCGTGCTGGCTACTTTTACAATGACAATTCCATGTCCCATTTTAGGGACATTTTAAAGACCGCCAGATACAGAGCTCTCTGGAGAGATATTTAGTGCCACAGGTGTGCAGTGAATCACAAGCTGGTCCTAGTGGGATTAAAAGACAAAGAAGGGAAGTGACCCCAGATGAGGACTTGGTACCTAGAGTCCTTATGGAGGGGGATTCCTCTTCCAAAAATTAGGGTTTCTACCCTATCCCCTCCTATCTCTCTTCCATCCAACAACATCAGTCTTCAGTAAGGGTAAGTGCCACATTCATTTCATTCATTTGTGCATGTAAATCTATCTTTAAGGCCCCCCAAAATTTTTTTTTTCCAAACTTCTGGGTTTCTGAAACGGATTAATTGAATTTCCATTATTTCTTATGGGGAAAATAGTTTTGGTTTTCGCCGATTTTGGTTTTAGCCGATCCATCTGGAACGGATTAAAACCGAAAACCGAGGGATGACTGTACCCCGTGTTCATATCAACCTATGTAAAATTTCTATGCACATAAAGGGCCCCAGAATCTGGAATTCATTACCAGCAAATATTAAGATAATCTTATCTGAAAATCAATTTAAGACTCAACTCAAAAACCACCTACTCACCCAAAACTAAATGATCATACTATAAACTACTTTGAAAAATGCTCATTATTACTTTCCTATACGATAATCTCAATTTTTAATAATATGTTACTATTATGTTACCCCCTACTCACCCAAAACTAAATACTCATATTATAAGTTAATGTCAAAAATGCTCAATGTTATTTTCCTTAAGATAATCTCAATTCCATATTACCATTCGAGAATCTAAACATCTGTAACAATCTAATATCATCATATAATAATTTAAACAGTAAAATTTCATCATATTGTAATTTTGAAAACAATTTTTAACTAGAATAAACTCAATAAATTTCTCTAATATTAAGTACATAGTCTTTAAGTTACTAGATTAAGCTGCCCCTAATGCCATGGCATGTCAGTGGCTCTCCTTGCACTCAATTTACATTGTAATTACCAATACCTATGTAATCTGCAATCTGCAATGAAATAAAATTTACTTATTTACGTTACTCGGGGGTTCACTGAATTCGATTTCTGAGGGTCCACTGTATAGGGGCACTGAGACCAGAGCCGCCCTCTGCCAACATTTTCAAGGTAAGTGTAAATATTTCTTATTTATATAAGTGTGAATATTTCTTATTTATAAATTAAAATGTAAATACAGTGGACCCCCGGGTAACAAAATTAATCCATTCCAGGAGCTATTTCTCAATCCGAACCCTTATTTCCCATAAGAAATAATGTAAATACAATTAATCCGTTCCACAAAAAAATACAGTGGTACCTCGAGTTACGATGGTCCCCAAAATCGCCCTTTTATGTAAGTTTATTTTTTTAAATGATTTTGTAAGTATATTTTTGGGGGTGTAAAAGGACTAGTCTATTTTACATTATTCCTTATGGGGATAAATACGTTTGGTAATGGCACTTGAACAGCATTCTCGAACGAAAAAATATCGTAACTCGAGGTACCACTGTATTCACACAAAATACTGTAATATAAATAACATTTACTGTACTTACCTTTATTGAAGAGACTTGCAGGCATTTGGAAGATAGGGTGGATGACAGGGGCAGGGTGTTAGTTTTTGGAAGGGGACTCCCCCTCCAAAAGGACTTCAGGTAACAAGTCCCTCTCTGTGGTTACTTCTTTTCTTGGTCTTTTAATGCCACTAGGACCAGCTTGAGAGTCACTAGACCCCTGCCTGGTGAAGTAACTGTCCACAGTCCTCTGTTTCTGGCGACTCTTTAGTACTTTCCTGAAGTGCAACATGGCTGTCACTGAAGTTGTTGCACAGAAGGCTCATTTCAGCTTGCTCAGGGTGGTGTCTTTAAACAAAAAATTTGCACATCATTCCACTTGGAACAAATTTCCTTAATCACTGAAGCACCTCCTTCTCTCTCTCTCCCTCCTCCTGTGAAGCAATAACCTCAGCTGTGGTCTGTTGCTGTTCCAGATGAAGCTCTTGCAGCTCTTCAGTTGTTAGCTCTATCCTGTGCTCCTCCACCAACTCTTCCACATCCTCACCACTCACCTCCAACCCCAGGCTGTTCCCCAATGACACAATATCTTCCACAACAGGCACAGGGTCGTCAGGGTCAGCCTCAAATCCTTCAAAATCCCTCTTTTCAACACAATCCGGCCACAGTGGTCTCCAAGCAGAGTTCAAAGTCCTGGAAGTCACTTCCTCCCAAGCCTTACCTATAAGGCCTAGGCAATGCACGATATTGAATTGATCTTTCCAGAACTCTCTTAGGGTCAGTGCAGAGTCATTGGTCATATTAAAGCACCTCTGAAACACTGCTTTGGTGTACAGTTTCTTGAAGTTTGCAATGACCTGCTGGTCCATGTGCTGGATGAGAGGAGTGGTGTTAGGAGGCAAGAACTTCACTCTGATGAAATTGAAGTTGTCAGGCAACAAGTCTTCCAAGTTGTGAGGATGAGCAGGAGCATTGTCCAGTACCAGGAGGCACTTGAGTCCCAATTTCTTTTCCAGGAGGTATTTCTTCACACTAGGGCCAAACACTCCAGTCAACCATTCCTTGAAAATCTCTGAAGTGACCCATGCCTTGGTGTTAGCCTTCCAATGCACACACAATTTATTCTTGTCAACACTGTGTTTCTTGAAGGGTCTGGGATTTTCTGAGTGATACACCAGTAAAGTCTTCACTTTGAAATCACCACTGGCATTGGCACACATCATAAGAGTTAGCCTGTCTTTCATAGGCTTGTGTCCTGGCTGTGCCTTTTCCTCCTGAGTAATGAAGGTCCTGTTGGGCATTTTCTTCCAAAACAGGTCTGTTTCATCACAATTAAACACTTGTTGGGGTTTGAATTTTTCAGTGTCTACGAACCCCTGGAATTCCTGCACAAATTTTTCAGCTGCACGTTTGTCTGAGCTAGCTGCCTCACCATGCCTCACAACACTGTGTATGCCACTACATTTCTTAAACCTGTCAAACCAGCCTTTGCTGGCTTTAAAATCACTTGCCTCACCACTGGTTCCAGGCATTGTCTTGACAAGATCTGCGTGCAACTTCCTTGCCTTTTCACAAATTATCGCCATGGAAATACTATCACCCGCTATCTGTTTTTCATTGATCCACACCATCAGTAACTTCTCAACCTCATCCACTGTTTTCGATCTTTGTTTCGTTAACATATCAACCCCTTTTGCAACATTAGCTTCCTTGATCTCATTTCTCTTTGCCAGGATAGTGCTGATAGTAGATGCACTTTTCTTGTACATCCTGGCAAGATCACTCAGACGTACGCCACTCTCATATTTTTCAACAATCTCCTTCTTCACTTCGATGGTGTTCCTCACTCTCTTTACCACAGGGGTGCCACTAGGAAGCTTCTTTGGACCCATGGTGACTTATTTCACAGTGACAATCAATAAACCAACAAAAAAGACACCATATGTATTGTGAATGTTTGAAAGAGCGCACTAGGTAATGTTCTCTCAATGGTAAACAACGCTTCACTGGCGTCCTGCGCAGGCGCAGGTTAGGCGTAGAGCAGGCGGACAGGTCTAATATTTTTTGCTATCCGAGTTTTTTCGCTATCCGAGTTTTTTCGCTATCCGATAGCGAAAAAAGCTTTCGTTAAGCGATTTTTTTTGTTATCTAAACCTTTCGTTAGCCAGGGGACCACTGTACAGTGGACCCCCGAGTAACGAACACCCCGGAAATCGTACAATTATGTAAGTATAATATTGTAAGTGCTTGTGGAAGTGTATTTTTGGGGGTCTGAAATAGACTAACCTACGTGACATTATTCCTTAAGGGAGTAAATTCGTTCGGTAATGGCACTTGAGCAGGCTTCTGGAGTGAAGTTTTTACGTTACTCGGGGGTTCACTGTATTTCTTATTTATAAATTAAAGTGTAAATATTTCTTATTTATAAATTATGTACAGTAGACCGTCATTTAGCACGAATTTATGTTGCACGATTTGGGTGTTGAACGATTGAAGAATTGCGGCACATTTTTATCTAACACGACGTAAAATTGATTTTACACGGTTCGCAGGAGGGAAAAAATTTTGAACGTGCGGTCGTCCGTGGTGGGTTAAACCATTGAGTCAGTGGGGGAGTCCTACTGCTATCCCCCCGCCACCCTCACCCACCAACGCATCCCTCGCAGCATTCAGTTTGGTTCATACACGTGCATGACGACAAT
This sequence comes from Cherax destructor, assembly GCA_009830355.1. Lineage (NCBI taxonomy): Eukaryota > Metazoa > Arthropoda > Malacostraca > Decapoda > Parastacidae > Cherax > Cherax destructor. Next base: position 21,016 of record WNWK01019681.1, on the reverse strand, counting down.
AATCGGGAAGCTCGCTGTGCTTATTTACATACATTTTCTCATTTTCATTGCATTTTGATAAATCTGCCAAGCAATCATGTCACCCAGTAAGCATACACGTGTTCCAGCAAGTGACAAGAAACAGTGTTCAAGTCTAGGAATTACAAAGAAAATCGAGATATTAGATAAGCTTAAGAGTGGCTCACGTGTGGTGGATATAGTGAGGGCCTATGGCCTTAATGAAGCGTCAGTTCGTACAATTAGGAAGAATGAGGCGAATATATGAGCTTGTGTAATGAATAACCCAAAATGTGAGCTCATGAAAAGAATGACACGTAGGTCCTAACAAGTACAGTGGACCCTCGGTTTTCGTTGAAAATTCTTTCCAGAATACTGTTTGAGTGCCGTTACCGAACGAATTTGTTCCCATAAGGACAAATGTAAATTAGATTAGTCATTTCAGACCCCCAAAAATACACTTACAAAAGCACTTATGAAAATACACTTACATAATTGTTTGAGTTTGGAGGTGAAAGAAAACTGAGGGTCCACTGTAAATAAAACAGAAAACTTGTTGCTTGAGTGGATCGAACAGAAAACAAAGAAAGGTGCACAACTTAATTTCCTCTTAATTAGGGAAAAGGCCTTACAGTTTAAAGCAGTGTGTGATAAGAAAGGAAGGCCTGAAAACGAGTGTGTGTTTAGCACAGGCTGGTTCCAGAACTTTAAATTGCATAATAAGTTACATAATATTAAGTTTTCTGGTGAAAGTGCTTCAGCTGATCATACAACAGCAGGTAATTTTCCTGCTGAATTTCAGGAACTTATTTCTGAGGGTTGCTATGAGCCACATCAAGTGTTTAATGCTGACGAGACAAGTGTTTTCTGGAAGAAAATGCCAACACGAACTTATATCAGTCAGCAAGAGAAAAGTGCACCAGGCTTCAAGATAGCAAAGGATCGCTTCACCTTGCTCCTTTGCGGTAATGCATCAGGTGATTTCAAGTGTAAGCCCATGATTATTTACCGCTCTAAGAATCCTCGTGCTTTGAAAGGTGTGGATAAAAACACCTTACCAGTAATTTGGAGGTCAAACCAGTTAGCATGGATGACAGAGGAAATATTTATTGACTGGTTTAAGCATCACTTTATTCCTGAAGTAAAGTTTTACCTGCACACCAAGAACCTTGCATTCAAGGCTCTCTTAATTCTTGATAATTCCCGTACTCATCCACAAGCTTTGCTGGATGTGACCCCACATGTAAAAGTTGTATTTTTACCTCCAAATACAACATCTCTGATTCAACCACTGGACCGGAGTGTTATTAAGTCATTCAAGTGTAACTACACAAAAAAAGTTATAAAAAAACTAGTTGCATCAATGGACTCCAACCTGGCAGTACCAAGCTTCTGGAGTAAATTTAACATTGCAGATGTCATCAGCTATGCTAGAAGTGCATGGAATGAAGTGCCCCGGTCAACACTAAATGCAGGCTGGGGAAAGTTATGGCCTTCTGTAGTTAATTGTTTCACTGGTTTTTCCTTGCTTGAGAGTCAGGTTCAGGAAATTGTTCAGCTGGCAAGGAGATTACCAGGTGATGGTTTTGAAGATATGAATGAAGATGATGTGAATGAACTCTTAGAAGATGATGATGATGAAGACAGGAGTCCAGAGGAAATGTTGGCAGTGTTCGATGCACAGATACAAGGGAGGGAGATAACAGAAGAAGATGAAGAAGAACCTGAAGAAAAACAGTTAACATTGCAGCAGTTACGTGAGCAGTTCCATATTATTGGTAAAGTTTCAGACTTTTTCACTGAAGAGGACCCTGACAAAGCTAGAAGCAGTGCTTTGAAACGGGGTCTAGACCAGCTGATGATGCCTTACCGTCAGCTGTATAATGTACTGCAGGGTAAAAGAGCCCAGAGATCCATTACAGAATTTATGCACACTGCAATACAACCATCGACTTCAGTACCAGAACCTCTACCATCCACTTCTACCGACGACCAACAACCATCCACCTCAGCCCAGTAGGGCCACACCATCCATATCCACTCTTCACAACCATCCACAAACATCATTACCCACAATTTAAGGTAAGAAATACTATTATTTCTATTGCATTTGTAGTCTTAAGCAGTAATATATCACAACAATGAACTACAATTACATATTCACCTTCAATTTTTGCAAAATCTGTTGGTCTAAAAAAAACTTGTTTGGCTTTTTGGGGACTCCCAGGAATGTAACCCTATTTTTCCCATAAGTTGTTCTAATTATCTAACACGATTTTACCTAACACGATGTTTTCAGGAAGGTAACTACCCTGCTAAATGACGGTCTACTGTACATTGTTTGTGTGAATAGTGGTGGTGGCTTTCTGCTGCCGCTGACCACAACCACGTCTTATGGTCAGTGGCCCTTATAAACCCAACAACAATAACACTACTGCTAGTTCTCTCATACATAATGACATATTTTATTCATTCTATAGTATATATCATGTTTCTATGTTATTAATATTGTTTATTATGTCATATTAGATGAATTGTGATAGATAAATAAGCCGTAGAGCTGATATTAGTGCCAAATTGAAGCATTTTGTCATTCCTCCCAACAATAAACTCGCCTCCCTCTCTCCATCTTCCATACACCAACAAGAGTCGCCAATAAAGGTAAGTGGCAGAGTGGCCCGAAAAAGAAAAACTTTCATCATCATTCACTCCATCACTGTCTTGCCAGAGGGGTGCTTTACACTACAGTTATAAAACTGCAACATTAACACCCCTCCTTCAGAGTGCAGACACTGTACTTCCCATCTCCAGGACTCAAGTCCGGCCTGCCGGTTTCCTTGAATCCCTTCATAAATGTTACTTTGCTCACACTCCAACAGCTCGTCACGTATTAAAAACCATTTGTCTCCATTCACTCCTATCAAATATGCTCACGCATGCTTGCTGGAAATTAGATTAGTCCATTTCAGATCCCCAAAAATGCACTTATAAAAGCACTTACAATAATAAACTTACATGAAAGGGTGAGTTTGGAGTGTTCAAATAGCGAGGGTCCACTGTATTTCCTCAAACTGTATACGTCTCGTATTTCAAAAAGGAAGAAATTTCTAATGTTCATCACTCCACCACAATAAGTACCAATTTGTTGCTGGTTAGATCTGCAGGCATGGAATACAGTGCAACCTCTAGTCATGAACGCTTCCATACACTAACAAATCGGTTCACGACCAAAAAATTTGCCAGATTTTTGCATCTGGTCACGAACTCATAATTGGGTGCTGAACAAACACAGCGGCACCAATTTTCACATTCCACGCCATTTTTTTTTGCACGTCTCAATTTTCCCCACTTCCTGTTGTTTGTGTACACCTAACAAAGACCCTCACCTTGTAGTTGATCTCAGTCAGATGTGCGTTCATTCGCTGTGAACTCCTTGTGTTGTATTTCATGTGTTTTTGAATTACAGTGGATCCCCGAGTTACGAGCACCCCGGAAATCGTACAATTATGTAAGTATAATATTGTAAGTGCTTTTGTAAGTGTATTTTTGAGGGTCTGAAATGGACTAACCTACTTGACATTATTTCTTAAGGGAGTAAATTCATTCGTTTATGCCACTTGAGCAGGCTTCTGGAATGAATTATGCTCGTTACTCGGGGGTCCACTGTAATTTTGTCTTCTTGGTTGTTTACGGTATGTTTTTTCTCTGTTATATAAGGTTTTTCTTTTTTAAACTGTGCATTATTTTGTATAATTAAGGATTTTTCAGACTTTGATTATTTTTTGTGTTTAAAACTTGCAAAAAAAAAAAAAAAATTTACAGCGAACAATTCATAGGGATCTAGAACGGTCTCGTGCAATGTTAGTTTTCTCTGTTCAAGGTTTTCTCAGTGTTATTCAAGGTTTTTACATTTAGTTTACTATTTCACTGTGCATTCTATGGTATACAGTAGACTGTCATTTAACATTGTAGTTACGTTCCTGAAAACGTCATGTTAAGTAAAATTGTGTTAGGTGAACTGAAGAACTTAAGGGAAAAATAGGGTAACGTTCCTGAGAGCCCCGAAAAAGCCAAGCAACTTTTTTTTTTAGACCGCCAGATCTTACAAAAATAAAAGTGAATATGTAATTGTAGTTCATTGTCGTGATGTATTATGTTGTTTTTACTGCTTGAGACTACAAATGCAACAGAAATAATAATATTTCTTACCTTAAATTATGGGTGCTGGTGTTTGTCGATGATTGTGAAGAGAGCGGAGAGTTACGCTGTTGCCCTACTGGGCTGAGGTGAATGGTAGAGGTTCTGGTACTGAAGTCAATGATTGTACTGGAGTGTGCATAAATTCTGTAATGGATTTCTATTCTATTTTACCCTGCAGTACATTATACAACTGACGGTAAGGCATCAGCTGTTCTAGACACCGTTTTAAGAGTCCTCTTTAGTGAAAATGTCTTACTTAAAGTCATTTAGTCAAGTCAGTAAGTCATTCAGTCATTCAGTCAAGTCAGTCAGTTAAGTCAGTAAGTCAGTAAGTCATTCAGTCAAGTCAGTAAGTCATTCAATCAAGTCAGTAAGTCAGTCAGTCAAGTCAGTAAGTCAATCAGTCAAGTCAGTAAGTCTGTCAGTCAAGTCAGTAAGTCATTTAGTCATATCAGTCAGTCAATCACACAAACTCATATTTACCTCATTTTATGTGCAGAAAGTAACACTTCATTACAGCCACAGGTTATCTCTTGTTTAATATTTCTGTTTTCTTCGTTAATTCTAAGACTTAAATGCTAATACCTTTGTAGGTAGTAAGTTGGTAGACAGCAACCACCCAGGGAGGTACTACCGTCCTGCCAGGTGACTGTGAAACAGAAACCTGAAACTGTTTTACATGATGGTAGGATTGCTGGTGTCTTTTTTCTGTCTCATAAACACGCTGGATAACAGGTATATCTAGCTACTTCTACTTACAAGTAGGTTACACTACACAGGCATGCACATGCATATATATACATACACACATCTATGTTTTTCTTCTTTTTCTTAATAGCTCTTGTTCTTCTTTATTTCCTCTATTGTCTATGGGGAAGTGGAAAAGAATTCTTCCTCCGTAAGCCATGCATGTCGTATAAGGCGACTAAAATGCCGGGAGCAATGGGCTAGTAATCCCTTCTCCTGTACACATTTACTAAAAAAACGAATAAGAAAAGCTTTATAAAACTGGGATGTTTGAATGTGCGTGGATGTAGTGCGGATGATAAGAAAGAGATGATTACTGATGTTATGAATGAAAAGAAGTTGGATGTCCTGGTCCTAAGCGAAACAAAGCTGAAGGGGGTAGGTGAGTTTCAGTGGGGAGAAATAAATGGGATTAAGTCAGGAGTATCTGAGAGAGTTAGAGCTAAGGAAGGGGTAGCAATAATGTTGAAAGACCAGTTATGGAAGGAGAAGAGGGAATATAAATGTGTAAATTCAAGGATTATGTGGATTAAAATAAGGGTCGGATGCGAAAAGTGGGTTATAATAAGCGTGTATGGACCTGGATAAGAGAGGAGTGTAGAGGAGAGAGAGAGATTTTGGGAGATGTTAAGCAAATGTATAGGAACCTTTGAACCAAGTGAGAGAGTAATTGTAGTAGGGGACTTAAATGCTAAAGTAGGAGAAATATGTAGAGAGGGTGTGGTAGGTAAGTTTGGGGTGCCAGGTGTAAATGAAAATGGGAGCCCTTTGATTGAACTTTGTATAGAAAGGGGTTTAGTTATAGGTAATACATATTTTAAGAAAAAGAGGATAAATAAGTATACACGATATGATGTAGGGCGTAATGACAGTAGTTTGTTGGACTATGTATTGGTAGATAAAAGACTGTTGAGTAGACTTCAGGATGTACATGTTTATAGAGGGACCACAGATATATCAGATCACTTTTTAGTTGTAGCTAAAGTGGGAGTAAAAGGTAGATAGGATACAAGGAAAATAGAAGCAGTAAGTAAGAGAGAGGTGAAGGTTTATAAACTAAAAGAGGAGGCAGTTAGGGTAAGATATAAACAACTATTGGAGGATAGATGGGCTAGTGAGAGTGTAGGCAATGGGGTCGAAGATGTATGGAGTAGGTTAAAGAATGTAGTGTTAGAGTGTTCAGCAGAAGTTTGTGGTTACAGGAAAGTGGGTGCGGGAGGGAAGAAGAGCGATTGGTGGAATGATGATGTAAAGAGAGTAGTAAGGGAGAAAAAGTTAGCATATGAGAGGTTTTTACAAAGTAGAAGTGATGCAAGGAGAGAAGAGTATATGAAGAAAAAAAGAGAGGTTAAGAGAGTGGTCAAGCAATGTAAAAAGAGAGCAAATGAGAGAATGGGTGAGATGTTATCAACAAATTTTGTTGAAAATAAGAAAAAGTTTTGGAGTGAGATTAATAAGTTGAGGAAGCCTAGGGAACAAATGGATTTGACAGTTAAAAATAAGAGAGGAGAGTTATTAAATGGAGAGTTAGAGGTATCGGGAAGATGGAGGGAATATTTTGAGGAGTTGTTAAATGTTGATGAAGACAGGGAAGCTGTGATTTTGTGTGTAGGGCAAGGAGGAATAACATCTTGTAGGAGTGCAGAAGAGCCAGTTGTGAGTGTGGGGGAAGTTCGTCAGGCAGTGGGTAGAATGAAAGGGGGTAAGGCAGCTGGGATTGATGGGATAAAGGTAGAAATGTTTAAAGCAGGCGGAGATATAGTTTTGGAGTGGTTGGTGCTATTATTTAATACATGTATGGAAGAGGGTAAGGTACCTAGGGACTGGCAGAGAGCGTGTATTGTTCCTTTGTATAAAGGCAAAGGGGACAAAAGAGAGTGCAAAAATTATAGGGAAATAAGTCTGTTGAGTATACCATGTAAAGTGTATGGTAGAGTTATTATTGAAAGAATTAAGAGTAAGACGGAGAGCAGAATAGCAGATGAACAAGGTGGCTTTAGGAAAGGTAGGGGGTGTGTAGACCAAGTGTTTGCAGTAAAACATATAGGTGAACAGTATTTGGATAAGGGTAAAGAGGTTTTTGTGGCATTTATGGATTTGGAAAAGGCGTATGATAGGGTGGATAGGGGGGCAATGTGGCAGATGTTGCAGGTGTATGGAATAGGAGGTAGGTTACTAAAAGCAGTGAAGAGCTTTTATGAGGATAGTGAGGCTCAGGTTAGAGTGTATAGGAGAGAGGGAGATTATTTCTCGGTAAAAGTAGGCCTTAGACAGGGATGTGTGATGTCACCGTGGTTGTTCAATATATTTATAGATGGGGTTGTAAGGGAAGTGAATGCGAGGGTCTTGGCAAGAGGTGTGTGGTTAAAAGACAAAGAATCAAATACAAAGTGGGAGTTGTCACAATTGCTTTTTGCTGATGACACTGTGCTTTTGGGAGATTCTGAAGAGAAGTTGCAGAGGTTGGTGGATGAATTTGGTAGTGTGTGTAAAAGAAGAAAATTGAAGGTGAATATAGGAAAGAGTAAGGTGATGGGGATAACAAAAAGATTAGGTGACGAAAGATTGGATATCAGATTGGAGGGAGAGAGTATGGAGGAGGTGAATGTATTCAGATATTTGGGAATGGACATGTCAGCAGATGGGTCTATGAAGGATGAGGTGAATCATAGAATTGATGAGGGGAAAAGGGTGAGTGGTGCACTTCGGAGTCTGTTGAGACAAAGAACTTTGTCCATGGAAGTTAAGAGGGGAATGTATGAGAGTATAGTTATACCAACACTCTTATATGGGTGTGAAGCATGGGTGATGAATGTCGCAACGAGGAGAAGGCTGGAGGTAGTGGAGATGTCATGTCTGAGGTCAATGTGTGGTGTGAATATAATGCAGAGAATTAGGAGTTTGGAAATTAGGAGGAGGTGCGGGATTACCAAAACTATTATCCAGAGGGCTGAGGAGGGGTTGTTGAGGTGGTTCGGACATGTAGAGAGGATGGAACGAAACAGAATGACCTCGAGAGTGTATAAATCTGTAGTGGAGGGAAGGCGGGGTAGGGTTCGGCCTAGGAAAGGTTGGAGGGAGGGGGTAAAAGAGGTTTTGTGTGCGAGGGGCTTGGATTTCCAGCAAGCATGCGTGTGCGTATTTGATAGGAGTGAATGGAGACAAATGGTTTTTAATACTTGACGTGCTGTTGGAGTGTGAGCAAAGTAACATTTATGAAGGGATTCAGGGAAACTGGCAGGCTGGACTTGAGTCCTGGAGATGGGAAGTACAGTGTCTGCACTCTGAAGGAGGGGTGTTAATGTTGCAGTTTTATAACTGTAGTGTAAAGCACTCCTCTGGTAAGACAGTGATGGAGTGAATCATGACGAAACTTTTTCTTTTTCGGGCCATCCTGCCTTCGTGGGAATCGGTCGATGTGTTAATAAAAAAAAATTAAAACCTTTTCTTGCCACTTTGAGCAACACTGGTATGCATACTGGGTGATATGATTGCTTGACATACAAGATATGGTAATTAAAAGATCAAAACATAATTAACAAACACAGCTAGCTTGGAGAGAAGTGGAACTGGACACGTATGAAGTATGAACGAATGTTGGGATGGTCAGGAGTGTCGGGGGGTGGCAGGGGATGGCGAGAGGTCTCCCCTGCAGACCCACAATAAGGCGGCTGCTTGAGATAAGGACATTTTTTTTCTGTGCCCACAAAGGAAGCTGTATAAAGTTAATTTTACGAAGTGTTGTATAAAAAAAAAATACCACAGGTGGGGTTCGAACCCGTGGTCAGAGAATCTCAAAACTCCAGACCATCACGTAAGCCACTGGGCCAGCTAGCTTCAATAAAATTCATCCAACTAGGTATATTTCTACACAATAGGAAGGTTAGCCGCAATTTTTCGATCGTGCCATAACCGAATCGTGTCAAATAAACTCATGTTAAAATAAAACAATATTTACATAAAGTTCGTAGGGGTCTGGAAGGGATTAATCATATTTACATACAATCCAATGGGGAAATTTGGTTCGAGTCACAACCAAGTCGGGTTGTGACGAGAGTTTTTGGAACGAATTATGGTCGTGACCAGAGGTTCCACTGTACTCTGATAATTATACTTATGTGTACCAGTATCTAAATGAACTTACACACTGTGTTGGCATGCAGGTACACATTAAAATCACTAGCAGTGTCTTATTAGTCTTGAAGACGCCATATTAATAATGATAATAATTACACACAAAAAGAATCGTTCTGAAGCACATTAAACGTCTTATATTACATTAATATAGACATGTTGATTAATCCATCTATATTTTTTCAAAATTTTATAGTAAACACGCTACTTAACATATAAACATGATAATACACCCCACAGTAGAATAAATTAACATAAATATGAGATGTTTTTCCAGTCATCTTGTCGGAGTGTCGGAAAGAATAACATTTTTTATAGTTCAACACAAAAAATAATGTGTACACAATAGTATTACTAGGGGTAACTGTAGAAAATTATTACTTTCGTATGCCTTCACTCAGTGTCATTCCTTCTGAAAATGGTGTGTTCCATGAGAATGTGAGTGTTGCTCTTTATTTATTATATTGTACCAACATGGAGACAACTTGTACTCAGTGTAAGGTGTTTGTATTATCGTATAAGCTTCACAAACATGGAAATGAATGTGTATCATCCATAACCAGAAGTGTTCGTCTTCTTGTTTACATACTCTGTGGCTCTGGCCTCTCTCATTTACTTGTTTTTTCTCTCTTGTTTATTCATATTTATCTTGTTTACTCACCTTTCACCCTACAATATCCCTTACACTGTCGGTGATGTATAGGTATGGCTTGCAAGCCAGTGTAGGTGACGTATTAATACGCCAAAATTCTAGCAGCTTCAAATCTAGCGGGAGAAAGCTGGTAGACATACATGTGAGAGAATGGGTCTGTGTGGTCAGTATGAACAGTATAAAAAAATCCTGCAGCATGCAGTGCATAATGAAAAAAAACTCCAACTGTGTTTTTGGTTTAAAACGCCAACTTTGAGGTGTATTTTCGTATGGTATTTATGGTTGTGTTCTCGTTTTCTTGGTCTCATTTGATAGAATGTAAGTTATATTAAAGAAATAGAGATGATTTTGATTGGTTTCACGATGAAAAGTACCTTGAAATTAAGCTCAAAGTTGTGGAAATGTTCAAATTTTGCTGATGTTCAAAAGTAAACAAATGATGTCACCATCCAATACGTGTCCAACTGGACAGTCTAATACACAGTCATGAATGGGTTGACATTAATTATACAATTATTACAATGCATAACAGTAAATCTATTATTTTTTGTGTGAATAAAAATTCAAAATGGAAAACAAAAGTAATATACAGTGGACCCCCGAGTATCGTAATTAATCCGTTCCAGGAACTATTACTTAACACAAAAATTATGAAATTCGAACCCTTATTTCCCATAAGAAATAATGTAAATACAATTAATCCGTTTCCACCCAAAAATTTTCACCAAAAATTCATTTTTTTAAAGAATAAATTCTATAGTTTTACATACAGAAAACAATGAGAAATAAATATAAAGCACTAATTTTAATGGATAAAGGAACATTTGAATCAGTTTTACCTTTACTGAAGACTCTTGTTGGCGTATGAGAGAGGCAGGAGAGTTTGTTTGGAGGCAGGACAAGATAGCCCTTCAATACGACACTAATATGAACTCTGAGGCTTATTTATCTAGCACAATTCATCTAATATGACATAATGAATAATATTAATAACATAGAAACATGATATAAACTCTAGAATGAATAAAACATGTCAGTACGGATCTAAGAACTGGTGGAGTGTCTTGTGTTGTTGTTGGTTATAGGACCACTGACCATAAGCCGTGGTGGTAGTCGGTTTCAGCAGAAAGCAACCATCACTCTCACACAAACAATGTGCATAATTTATAAATAAGAAACATTTACACTTTAATTTATAAATAAGAAATATTTACACTTTAATTTATAAATAAGAAATATTCACACTTATATAAATAAGAAATACTTACACTTACACTTGGTGGAGATTGTGGCACAGTACTGCGTTCTTGTCAGTGTCCCTATAATCTCAAACATTGTAGAAGTTAAGTTTTGAGTCGTCATTTTCTATCGATTAATTGCTTAACTTACTTAAGTAAGTTTATTCAGGTATACACAAGTCCAGTTATACATAGATTATCATACATAGCAGCATATGTGTAGAAAACCTAGGATAACCCAAAAAGTCAGACAGAGTGACTTATTTCCATTGCTACACTTTATCACTGGCTGGTGCTATAGCCTTTATCGACTTGTGAAGCTTCTTTGGACCCATGGTGACTTATTTCACAGTGACAATCACTAAACCACCAAAAAAGACACCAAATGTATTGTGAATGTTTGAAAGAGCCCCCTGGGTAATGTTCTCTCAATGGTAAACAATGCTTCACTGGCGGGCTTCCTGCGTCCTGCGCAGGTGCGGAGCAGGTGGACAGGTCTAATACGTTACGAAACAAGAGCCAGTTTACAATTCTCGAAATCGAAAAAAGCTTACGAAACACGATTTTTACGAAATAAGCACCTTACGAAACTCGGGGGTCCACTGTATGAGGGACCTGGAGACGACTAATGAACAGAGAAAAGGTTATTTTAGTTCCAGGAATGTCTGCATTGTTTATTCTGGACCCTGTTTTTGAAATTGCATCTTTTGAAATTTGTGTGAAATTGGCCAAATTACCAATTTCTGACCACTTTGTTGGGTAGTTGAAATCGGTAAATGGGCGGTTTCTTGTACTCAATCGATAGAACAAATGGAGTTCTAGTGAACTAGCCATGAGTTTTGTCGACTGGAACAATGGAATTGGCCAAAAATAGGGCTTAAAGTTGGTTAAATCGCCGATGCGTATATATTGCTGAGACCGCTAACTTCGCGAGGGAATAATTCTGTAAGTTTTCCATCAAATTTTATACTTTTGGTGTCATTACCATCGGGAAAAGATTATCATTTCATAAGAATTTTTTTTTTTTTTTTTAAATTCTTCAACACTGAGAGCACGTTTGTGAGCAGGGGTCTCGACAGTGAAAGTTTGTGAGCAGGGGTCTTGACAGTGAAAGTTTGTGAGCAGGGGTCTCGACAGTGAAAGTTTGTGAACAGGGGTCTTGACAGTGAAAGTTTGTGAGTGTAAATTCTATTCAAGATTGATTGACTGACAACATCGACTCAAGATTGAGGGACTGACCACCCCAAACTCCTCCTGTTCTTCACGATTCTCCTTTGTATGGACTGATGAAGCCACTGTGTGGCGAAACGTTTCCTCAATAAAGATACCCAAGTGTTGCATATGTGTCTAATTTACCAGTGTAAATTCTAGAATGCCGGTGGAGTAACGGTTACTGTGGGAATAGGCCTGGCAGCGCCAGCGAATTATTGCCAGATACATTTAAAATCGGAGGTGGAAATTAACGAACAGATATTGAACTATCTAAGTAATATAGAGAGTGGCAAGGATATATATGTGCAGTGACACAGTGAACTAAATCTGTAGTAAGAGAAATCGTAATAAATCCCCAGTATAACGTAAAATATATGGTGTAGCATATGGAAATATACCACAAGGATTGGCACTAGTGAACTATTGCTAGAGGTCCTGAGAAGCGGAAACAACAGATAAGTAACTACTATACAGTCTCTCCTCACTTAGCGACGTACTCGTTTACCGACGCCTCGGACTTACGACGGGCTCTCTGACCAGTATTTGTACCTAAATATTATATATTAGACCTGATTTCCTCAATTTTATTTATTACAATATACAGTACACTGTTGTATAAACATTTGAGAACATATGAACATAAGCAAGGAGGAACACTGCAGCAGGCCTGTTGGCCCATACTAGGCAGGTCCTTCACAAATCCAACCCACTAACAGAATATTTGCCCAACTCAATTTTCAATGCTACCCAAGCAATAAGCTTTGATAATTCTATTTATTCATGTGCAAGTCCCATTCACATGCAACCCCTCTCACTCATAAGAACATAAGAAAGGAGGAACACTGCAATAGTCCTGTTGGCCCATACTAGGCAGGACCTTCACAAATCCAACCCACTAACAGAATAAATGCTACCCAAACAATAATAGCTGATATTATTAGAAGCCATCTAGATAACCATAATTTGATTAATGATACCCAGCATGGATTCACGAAGGGCCGTTCCTGCCTATCTAATTTATTAACCTTCTTCAGTAAAGCTTTTGAGGCTGTTGATCACGATAAAGATTTCGATATTGTTTATTTAGACTTTAGTAAGGCTTTTGATAGAGTACCGCACCAGAGACTGTTAAAGAAAGTGGCAGCTCATGGCATTGGGGGAAAAGTGCTGTCATGGATCGAGTCATGGCTCACCAATAGGAAGCAGAGAGTGTGCATCAATGGGGTTAAATCCGAATGGGGACTTGTAACAATTGGTGTTCCACAGGGATCAGTCTTAGGCCCATTGTTATTTATAATATATATCAATGACCTTGACGAGGGAATTACTGGTGATATGAGCAAATTCGCCGACGACACGAAGATAGGTAGGATAATTGATTCAAACATAGATGTCATAGAACTTCAGGAAGATTTAGACAAACTTAATTCGTGGTCAGAAAAGTGGCAGATGCAGTTCAATGTAGATAAATGCAAGGTTCTGAAGCTTGGGAGTGTCCATAACCCAAGCACTTATAAGTTAAATAACGTAGAACTTAGTCATACAGATTGCGAGAAGGACTTGGGGGTGATGGTAAGCAGCAACCTTAAACCAAGACAGCAATGCCTAAGTGTACGTAATAAGGCAAATAGATTACTGGGATTTATATCAAGAAGTGTTAGCAACAGAAGTCCAGAGGTTATATTACAGCTTTATACATCATTAGTAAGGCCTCACCTAGATTACGCAGCTCAGTTCTGGTCTCCATATTACAGAATGGACATAAATTTATTAGAAAACATTCAGCGTAGAATGACTAAATTAATACATAGCATTAGAAATTTTCCTTACGAAGAAAGATTGAAGGCCCTTAAATTACATTCACTTGTAAGACGTAGAATGAGGGGAGACATGATCGAGGTATACAAGTGGAAAATGGGTATTAACAAAAGGGATATAAATAAGGTCTTGAGGATATCTCTCCAAGAGAGAACCCGCAATAATGGATTCAAGTTAGATAAGTTTAGATTTAGAAAGGATATAGGAAAGTATTGGTTTGGAAATAGGGTAGTTGATGAGTGGAACAGTCTGCCTAGTAGGGTTATTGAAGCTAGGACCTTGGGTAGTTTCAAATTTAGGTTGGATAAATTCATGAGTGAGAGGGGTTGGATTTGAGTGGGACTCGCAAATGAGTGAATGGAATTGTCAAAGCTTATTTCTTGGGTAGCATTGAAAATTGGATTGAGCAAGTGTTCTGTTAGTGGGACGGATTGTGAAGGACCTGCCTAGTATGGGTAACAGGCCTGCTGAGGAGGGGTGGGTACAATACGGGAGCACTGTATTAACATCTGGGGTCCCAGACTATTCAACATCTTACCAAAAGATATCCGAAACGCGGCTGGAACCAGTGTAGAAGCCTTCAAGAGGAAACTGGACAAGTATCTTCATCGGGTGCCAGATCAACCAGGCTGTGATGGATATGTGGGGCAGCGGGCCTCCAGCAGCAACAGCCTGGTTGACCAGGCAAGCACCAGACGAGCCTGGCCCATGGCCGGGCTCAGAGAGTAGATAAACTCTCGAAACTCTTCAAAGGTATATCAAAGGGGTCTCAACAGTTCACTGAAAGTTTGAGAGCAGGGGTCTCCACAGTGAAAATTTGTGAGCAGGGGTCTCGACAGTGAAAGTTTGTGAGCAGGGGTGTCGACAGTGAAAGTTTGTGAGCAGGGATCTCGACAGTGAAAGTTTGTGAGCAGGGGTCTCGACAGTGAAAGTTTGTGAGCTGGGGTCTTGACAGTGAAAATTTGTGAGCATCGGTCTTGACAGTGAAAATTTGTGAGCAGGGGTCTCGACAGGGAAAGTTTGTGAGCAGGGGTCTCGACAGTGAAAGCTTGTGAGCAGGGGTCTCAACAGTGAAAATTTGTGAGCAGGGGTCTCGACAGTGAAAGTTTCTGAGCAGGAGTCTCGACAGTGAAAGTTTGTGAGCAGGAGTCTCGACAGTGAAAGTTTGTGAGTAGAGGTCTCAACAGTGAAAGTTAGTGAGAAGGGGTCTTGACAGTGAAAATTTGTGAGCAGGGGTCTCGACAGTGAAAATTTGTGAGCAGGGGTCTCAACAGTGAAAGTTTGTGAGCAGCGGTCTTGACAGGGAAAGTTTGTGAGCAGGGGTCTTGACAGTGAAAGTTTGTGAGCAGGGGTCTCAACAGTGAAAGTTTGTGAGCAGGGGTCTTGACAGTGAAAGTTTGTGAGCAGGGGTCTCGACAGTTGAAGTTTGTGAGCAGGGGTCTCGACAGTGAAAGTTTGTGAGCAGGGGTCTCGACAGTGAAAGTTTGTGAGCAGGGGTCTCGTGAAGCAGGTGACAATGAATTTGTGAGCAGGGGTCTCGACAGTGAAGTTGAGGTCACAGTGAAAAATTTGTGAGCAGGGTCTCGACAGTTGAAGTTTGTGAGCAGGGGTCTCGACAGGAAAGTTTGTGAGCAGGGGTCTCGACAGTGAAAGTTTGTGAGCAGGGGTCTCAACAGTGAAAGTTTGTGAGCAGGGGTCTCGACAATGAAAGTTTGTGAGCAGGGGTCTCGACAGTGAAAGTTTGTGAGAATTGGTCTCGACAGTGAAAATTTGTGAGCAGGGGTCTCGACTGAAAGTTTGTGAGCAGGGGTCTCACAGTGTGCAATAAATTCTGCCTATAATGCAGGTGGCAGGCACAAATCGATGACCTAGTTGTACCATTTTGGGGTTACCAACTTGGATCCGAGGTCTGCCATACTGCTACAGAGTATGTGGATCGGATTAGGTCCTTGCAAGCCGATGCGTTCTCTAGTAGCGTTACCAAGTGGTCAGGCACTGGAAATCCTGTCACCCCAGTCTGTGTTCCACCTCCAACAATTCCAGACATGCAAGATAGCGTTCAGTCAGCAAGCCGTTGAGAATCTTGGAGAATTTGTGCATAATAAAGAATCCACATAGATATAGGCCTTAATCGTTGGCACACTAGTTGGAAGGTCAAAAAGTCTATCTTCACCTTACTATGTGGACCAGAAAGATCGACGATAAACACAAGAAATTGGATGAAATGAGCCACACGTTTTTAATGGCGGTGTGTTTGCGTGGGTGGCTGGGTGAGTGGGGTGACGCTTGGTGAGTGGCTGACGCATGTGGCCCCACACGTTCGGGCTCGCTCCCATGCGAATCTAAAGCCAGGGTGGCTTGGAACACACCCAGAATACCACAGGGATGGTATTATCACTCAGAACAGCGATACACTGGAGTACAAGGACAATAGGAATGCGTGGACTCACGTGGCTTGCTAGGTTACTTCTCAGTCAGCTGGGTTGACTTGCTGGCTTAGTTTAGACCTTTCTCACGGGTTGACTGGCTTGGAATCTTGTAACAATTAGCTCAGCAAGTTGGAAAGCTGGCTTAATGCTAGGGTGGCTTGGACAGGTACGATGGCTTGGGATCTTGGCTTGGGCACAGGGCACTCTCCCCTCACACTTCCTTATCTGTAGTTTAATTTGCAAAACCCGGGTCTATCCCTCGTAGGTTTTAACAAATAGCAGATAAGGCACTTAGCTGACCAGGAAATATTGCGGAGAAGCTGATGAATGTTGACTTGGAGTTGGTAGCGTGGATAGGCCGACACACTGGCACACAAGATGTCCGCTGGCTTTGTTGAATTCTATCTCCCTGAATCACCATAATCGAAAAGAATTACGGGCCCACTTCTGCACACCATTTATCGTACGGGGTTCTGGGTGATAAAGGTGGACAAGGGAAACACTCAGATGGATGTTGACTGGTATATTAACGGAGTCTGTGAGGAGAGATACCCCAACCACCTGATAGGCCTACGTACGTCCAAGGAGTGAGAGCGGGCACTAGGGGAAAGCGTCCCACAAGCGCGGGCCTCTGACGTCACAAGTAACAAAGGGATCAGACACATAACATAGCTAGGATTACTTATAATACACTACATAAGTGTATAATATGCTTCAGTACATAATACTGACAGTGAAAGTTTGTGAGCATGGGTCTCGACAGTGAAAGTTTGTGAGCAGGGGTCTCGACAGTGAAAGTTAGTGAGCAGGGGCCTCGACAGTGAAAGGGTTAACTACAAATATTTTAAGGTAAGTAATGAGTGTACTGTATATGCATTTTATTGCTGTAGTGAGGTTTAATTGTGGTAGTGGGTAGGGTGGCCAGGTGGGCTACCATACCTCCCACACCTGACTTTCTACAAATAAATACTATTCACCTCTCACTCTACATTAAGACTATAAATATTTTATGGTAAGTAATGAGTGTACTGTACAGTGGAACCTCGGTACTCGAACGTAATTCATTCCAGTGGTCCCACTGATGTAGTTCTTTGTGAGTGACAGTGAAAGTGTTTACTTGTTCACTATAATTCATGTAATTATCTTTAACACAGGCAACATCACGTCCGGTTCCACTGACAACCACAAGCAAAACAATAACACCTCAGTTTCATCACTGACAACATCACCCCAGACCCACCATTGACCACTGAAGAAATTCGAATATCATTCACAGCACATTAATAATGGTAAGGACATATTCTGTGTACTCATTGTGTTCTCATCTAGGTGTGTTTATAGGGTTGAGCTCTGGCACTTGGGACTCCACCTTTAATCATAGATTAAGTATACATTCTAAATGATTATTTATAACAATACAGTAGGGCCCCGCTTTACGGTGTTTCGCTTTACGTTGTTCCGCTAACATGGACATTTCAAATTATGACCAAAACTCGCTATACGGCTCCCCCCACCTGACTTTCTAATACAGTCACTGCACCCCACCCAGTTTGTTTACATTCTCTGTAAGCTCGTGAGCATCGCGTCTCTCCATTATGTCTAGAAACTTTTCAAAATTTCAAGTGTTTTAGTTATTTCATGTTTTATATATACAGTGGACCCCCGAGTTTCGTAAAAACTTCACTCCTGAAGTCTGCTCAAGTGCCATTACCGAACGAATTTACTCCCTTAAGGAAAAATTTCACGTAGGTTAGTCTATTTCAGACCCCCAAAAATACACTTCCACAAGAACTTACAAAATTATACTTACATAATTGCACGATTTCCGGGGTATTCGTTAACCGAGGGTCCACTGTACAGTGGACCCCCGCAAATAGGCCGGTCTGATTATCGTCCGGCTCGAAAATTGATCGTTTTTTTTGGCCCAATTTTTGCCCAATTATCAGCCGTTTCCCCGATTATTGGCCCGCTTCCCAGACCTGTCCACCTGCCCCGCACAGGCGTCGTGAGCCAGTCTAGCTTTGTTTACACTTGAGTGAACAATACCCAGCGCGCTCATTCAAGCATTTCACAATAATCTTAATGTGTTTATTGCTTGTTTAGTGATTGTCACTGTGAAATAAGTCACCATGGGTCCAAAGAAGCTTCATAGTGGCACCCCTGTGGCTAAGAAAGTGAGGAACACCATCGAAGTCAAGAAGGAGATAGTTAAATATGAGAGTGGCGTACGTGTGGGTTAGCTTGCCAGGATGTATGGAAAAAACAAATCTACTATCACCTCTATCTTGGCAAAGAGAAAAGAACTCAAGGAAGCTGATGTTGCAAAAGGTGTTAACATGTTTGCCAAAAACAGATCAAAAGCAGTGGATGAGGTTGAGAAGTTGTTGGTGGTGTGGATCAACGAAAAACAGATAGCGGGTGATGGTGTTTCTATGGCGATAATTTGTGAAAAGGCAAGGTAGTTGCATGCAGATCTTGTCAAGACAATGCCTGGAACCAGTGCTGATGTGAGTGATTTTAAAGCCAGCAAAGGCTGATTTGACAGATTTAGGAAATGTAGTGGCATACACAGTGTTGTAAGGCAGCCAGTTCAGACAAACGTGCTGCTGAAAAGTTTGTCAGTGAATTTAAGGGATTTTTAGACACTGAGAATTGGTGTTTAATTGTGATGAAACAGGCCTCTTTTGGAAGAAAATGCCAAAGAGGACCTACATTACTCAGGAAGAAAAGGCACTGCCAGGACACAAGCCTATGAAAGACAGGCTAACTCTTATGCTTTGTGCCAATGCCAGTGGTGATTGTAAAGTGAAGCCTTTACTGGTGTATCACTCAGAAAATCCCAGAGCCTTCAAGAAACACAATGTTAACAAGAATAAGTTGTGTGTGTATTGGAAGGCTAACACCAAGGCATGGGTCACTAAGGACATTTTCGTGGAATGGTTCACTGGAGTGTTTGGCCCTAGTGTGAAGAAATACCTCCTGGAAAAGAAATTGCCACTCTAGTGCCTCTTGGTACTAGACAATGTTCCTGCTCATCCTCACAACTTGGGAGACTATTTGTCTGATGAGTTCAGTTTCATCACAGTGAAGTTCTTGCCTCCTAACACCACTCCTCTCATCCAGCACATAGACCAGCAGGTCATTTCTAACTTCAAAAAACTCTACACAAGAGCAGTGTTTGAAAAGTGCTTTCAAGTGACCTCGGACACTGAGTTGACCCTAAGAGAGTTCTGGAAAGATCACTTCAATATCGTCCATTGCATTGGCCTTATAGGTAAGGCTTGGCAGGTAGTGACTTCCAGGACTTTGAACTCTGCTTGTAGACAACTGTGGCCGGATTGTGTTGAAAAGAGGGATTTTGAAGGATTTAAGGCTGACCCTGACGACCCTGTGCCTGTTGTGGAAGATATTGTGGCATTGGGGAGCCTGGGGTTGGAGGTGAGTGGTGAGGATGTGGAAGAGTTGGTGGAGGACCACAGAGTAGACCTAACCACTGAAGAGCTGAAAGAGCTTCATCAGGAACAGCATCAGATGACAGAAGAGGAAATTGATTTACAGAAGGATGGACAGGGTGAGGTAGTAAGTTCTTCAGAGATTAAGGAAATGTGTTATATGTGGACTAAGTTGCAGACATTTGTTGAAAAACAACACCTTGAGCAAGCTGAAATAAGCCATCTCTGCAACCACTTCAGGGACAGAGCCATGTTGCACTTCAGGAAAATGTTAAAGAGGTGCCAGAAACAGAGCACTCTGGACATTTACTTTTCTAGGAAGGGGTCTAGTGACTCTCAAGCTGGTCCTAGTGGCATTAAAAGAAAAAGAAGGGAAGTAACCCCAGATAAGGACTTATTACCTGAAGTCCTTATGGAGGGGGATTTCCCTTCCAAACACTAACCCCTCCCCCTGTTCTCCTCCCTATCTTCCAAATGCCAGCAACTCTCTTCAATAGAGGTAAATAAATGTTATTTATTATGTATTTATAATTATGTGTTAATAATGTTGTTTTGTGTATTATTTTTTTTTTATTAACACATCGGCCGATTCCCACCAAGGCAGGGTGGCCCGAAAAAGAAAAACTTTCGTCATCATTCACTCCATCACTGTCTTGCCAGAGGGGTGCTTTACACTACAGTTATAAAACTGAAACATTAACACCCCTCCTTCAGAGTGCAGACACTGTACTTTCCATCTCCAGGACTCAAGTCCGGCCTGCCGGTTTCCCTGAATCCCTTCATAAATGTTACTTTGCTCACACTCCAGCAGCACGTCAAGTATTAAAAACCATTTGTCTCCATTCACTCCTATCAAATAGGCACATGCATGCTTGCTGGAAATCCAAGCCCCTCGCACACAAAACCTCTTTTACCCCCTCCCTCCAACCTTTCCTAGGCCGACCCCTACCCCTCCTTCCCTCCACTACAGATTTATACACTCGAGGTCATTCTGTTTCGTTCTATTCTCTCTACATGTCCGAACCACCTCAACAACCCATCCTCAGCCCTCTGGATAATAGTTTTGGTAATCCCGCACCTCCTCCTAATTTCCAAACTCCGAATTCTCTGCATTATATTCACACCACACATTGACCT
>WNWK01019680.1:0-37282 GCA_009830355.1 Cherax destructor | reverse complement strand
TAATTTCATAAGAAAATAACTTCCAAAAAAAAAAAAAAAATGATTACCGGCCAACCGGAAGTCGCCGATGTTGCTGTCACTGGATCATTTTGGGTCAACTTGAATCCTCCATATCTCCGTAAGTATTGATCGCAAAAATTTTTTGTTTAGCTATTTAGATTCAGAAAAAAAAAATATCATTTCATAAGAAAAAATAATTTTTTTTTTTCGAATATTTTTCGACCCCAGGAACACTTTCCTCAGAAGGCCTGTCGACCCCCAAAGGGTTAAATAAACTAAAAAAAAAAAAAAAAAAATTCTTTCGGCAGTATACAAAATGTAGTTTACATGTAATAAAATATGGTTAAGCAGAAAAAAATGCTTGTAGATAATTTTGGGCAGTAGCAGTAATGCTAGTAGCACATATACCACAGTTTGGGGCTCCTGGCTTAATGAAGTGAGGGAGATGACATTATTGAATCCAATATTGCAATGGTGGAAAATAAATTTAAGAACTGCATGTTACTCTTGCAAAATGTGTTTAATACTAAGGTACAGTGATTTTGAAACAAGGAAATGCACTCTCATTCATTCAATAGCTGTTTTTGCAAGAAGTGTGTAGACATCACAATTCAAACAATCATCCAAACTGCAATATTCCCAACCTGCCTTCAGAGTGCAGGCACCATACTTTCCATCTCCAGGACTCTAAAGTCTGGCTAACTAGTTTCTCTGAGTACCATCAGGTTACCTTGCTTACACTCCAACAGCACATCGGGTCATGAAAATTACTTCTCTTTCAGTTTAACACACTCGCATAAGCCTGCTGGATGTTGAAGCTCAGAGCCCTCAAAACCTTTACCACTCCCTCCAACCCCTTCCTTCTATTCCAAGTTTGTACACCCTCTTACTCATTCTATTATATTTCATCCTCTCAAAATGCCCAGACCATCTCAACCCTCTGAATTATATCTTTAGTGACTCCACAGTCACGAAAGGACAAACTCCAGATTCTCCGTATAATCACACCACACACTGCCCTCCAACATGACATCTCCGCTGCCTCCTCATAGAAGTGTATAAAACCCATGCCTCACACCCATATAACAGTGTAGGTACTTTCATATGCTGTTATTTTCCCATATTTGCTTCCATGGACAAACATTTTTCCACAGATGTTTAAACACACCACTGTTTTTTCTTTCTGTCTCTATTCTATGGTCTACCTCATCTTACATAGATCTGTCTGTCAACGTGTTCATCCTAAATATCTGAAAATGTTCACTTTGCAAAATACATGAACCAGAAAATGTAATGTCAAGGGTAAATACAAATACAGCCTCTCCTCACTTAGTGACATACTCATTTACCAATGATTCGGATTTAGATGGGCTCTCTGGCTAGTATGCATACCTAAATAATGTATATTAGAGCCGATTTCCTCTGTTCTGTTTATTACAATATACGTACAGTACACTACTGTATAAATATTTAAAAGTACAGTGGACCCCCAGTTTACGTAATTAATTAGTTCCAGAATGCTGTTCAAGTGCCGTTACCAAACGGATTTGTTCCCATAAGGAATAATGTAAATTAGATTAGTCCTTTTAGACCCCAAAATATGCTTACAAAAGCACTTACAAAAATACACTTACATAATTGTTCGAGTTTGGAGCAGTACGAAAACCGGGGTCCACTGTACAGTCAACCCCCGGTGCTCGACGGCGTCGGAGGTCGTCCAAATTGGTGTTACAGGTTTTTTTACGAGAATTTTGGCTCGGTATTAGGCGATCTGCTCGGAGTTGGACGAGTTGGCTATTCGTCCCAGACGCGTACGCGTGTCCCAGCTGGGCCCGGGCACTCCATGGAGCGTCAGTGCTATTGTTTACAAGCGAGAGCGACCACCATCCACGCATTCATACCAATATATTGTCATTATTCCACTGTTTTTAGTGCTTGCAACTGTTAAAAAAGCCACCATGGGCCCCAAGAAAGCTCCTAGTGCCAAGCCTGTGGTAAAGTGTTGCAGGGAGTGAAGCAGGGATGCAGGGAGTGAAGTAGGGATGCAGGGAGGAAGCAGGGATGCAGGGAGTGAAGCAGGGATGCAGGGAGTGAAGCAGGGATGCAGGGAGTGAAGCAGGGATGCAGGGAGTGAAGCAGGGATGCAGGGAGTGAAGCAGGGATGCAGGGAGTGAAGCAGGGATGCAGGGAGTGAAGCAGGGAAGCAGGGATGCAGGGAGTGAAGCAGGGAGTGTAACATTCATGCAGGGATTGTAGCATTCAAAGAAAAAGGCCAGTAACCCCAGAAAAGAACTTGCCACCTGCAGTGTTAATGGAAGGGGATTTCTTTTCCAAACACTAGCATACTACTCCATATCCCCTCCTCCCGTCTTCCACACATCAACAACTCTTCAATAAATGTAAGTGACATGTTATTGTACTATTATTTCTTAATTTTTCATAAAATTGTGTATAATTTAATGTCAAAAAGTTCAAAAAAATATTTTATTTTAATACTTTTGGATGTCTGAAATGGATTAATTTTATTTCCATTATTTCTCATTGGGAAAATAGAATCGGAGTTCGACCAAACCGGTGGTCGACGGGCCCTCTGGAACGGATTACCAACGAGAACCGGGGGTTGACTGTATACTAAAAATGTTATAAATGGTGTAAAGGTGACATTAAAGTAATGATTATGCTCCTCACTTGGCGACAAATTCGTTTACTGACGTGGTCTTAGGAACGAAACTCCGTCATTAATGAGGAGAGGCTGTATAAAGTTCACTAATTATTACAGAGCAAGAAATTTAAGGTCTGTAGGTCTAACTTTTAAAGACTAGTAATTTCAGACCCCAATTGAACTTCTGAGGTTTGGATTTGTTTAATGTATTTAAATTTGTTGAAAATTCATTTAATATACTAGTAATGGATTTCTTTGATAATTTTCCTCAGCAGTTGTTACTAGTTGACACCCCTGAAGTTACTACTTGTTGAGTGTGCATGTTTCATTCAAATGCTTGTACATGTGTAAAAATAAATGTTATATTTATGTATATTTCTTGCAGATCCAGAATGAGTTTACCAAGCAGTACTACATGGAAATTTTGTTATTTCCAGTCCTCTTGGTAGCAGTGTTTGGCTTAGTTTCCATTGCTGTTATTGCTTACCGAGTTTACACTTTCAACGACTGTCAGGAAGCTGCTGAGGAGTTACAACAACAGATTAAGGAAGCAAGGGCAGATCTGGCAAAAAAAGGTTTAAAGTTGGACTAATATTCGGGATGAAGTTTAGTTTGTATACAAGATAATTATCTATGGGCATTTTAATTAAGTTTTGTGGTTTCACCTTAAACTGGTTTTTCTTCACAAAAAGTAAATGCAGTAGAAGTGTTAACCATACAGGAATGGTACCTGAACAGACTTGCTGAGTTTCATATGTTGGACTGCGTGCGGCCAGCAGTAACAGCCTGGTTGATCAGGCTCTGGTCCAACATGAGGCCTGGTCACAGACCGGGCTGCAGGGGCGTTGACCCCTGGAATTCTCTCCAGGTAAACTCCAGGTGTTGAATTCACAATGGTAATTAAATTATGCCTTCATAAATGTGATGTGTTGTAATAGAGTTAATGCTGTGTGATAGTTTCATGTCTCTGAAACCTGTTATGTATTTATTGTACAATATATTATTATGTTTTTTATATAATAAATGTTAATTTGAACATCATCTTTCTTTGCATCACACTTGTTATAAAATGGCAACACAAGAAATTTGTTTGTGATATTAAATCTCTCTAGCGAGAGGAAGGACAGAAGTGCCTTGATGTTGGTGAAGGGCTCTTGATACAAAGAACTGGAACCCTCCCTCCCTTTCCTTGGATCAAGATACTTTGACCCTTATGGATTTAGCTGCCCCTTTCCCCCATGAAATAAAATAAATATAAAAATAAATTGCTACAGTATATTATGGGAGGCTTCTTGATCCTCCCAAAAAATTGGACCTGCCCTGCCCTTCGATCAAATCTGAATAACTCCCATTTTTCTAGGTGCTGTATGACACCTGCTGATTTAGCGCTACCACATAAATGTACTGTAATTAAGTAGCAGAAAAGTTGGCCTCAGTTTTCACTCCTTACAGATTATGCCAATATTTCAAAGCATTTTTCACTGCCTTACAATACAGTGGTACCTCGGGTTACGAGCTTAATTCGTTCAAGAAGGCTGTTCGAGTGCTGATACCGAACGAATTTGTTCCTATGAGGAATAATGTAAATTAGATTAATGCATTTCAGACCACCAAAAATGCACTTACAAAAATACACTTACATAATTGTTTGAGATGGGAGCTGCTCGTATGCCGAGGTACCATTGTTTGCTCTCTGACCTCATATAGAATATTTTTAACACAGTGGCCGTATCCCACCAAGACGGTGATCTGAAAAAGAAGGAAGGTAAAGTTTTTTTTTTTCACATTTAGTAATTTATACAAGAGAAGGGGTTACTAGCCTCTTGCTCCCGGCATTTTGGTCACTTCTTACAACACATTTTCCCATGGAGTCATGTGTTTTCCACGAATATACAGTGGACCCTCGGTTAGCAGCCGTAATCCGAAATGGCCTTTAACCGAAATAATTTTCCCCATAAGAATTAATGTAAATACAATTAATCCGTTCCAGACAAAAATATTCACAAAAAAATATTTTTTTTTATCAATTAAATCAGTATTACATACCTTTATTGAAGACTAATGCTGGCTTCTGGAAGATAGGGAGGAGTTAGTTTTTGGAAGGGTAATTCCCCTCCATAAAGACTTCAGATAAGTCCTTATCTGGGGTTACTTCCCTTCTTTTTCTTTTAATGCCACTAGGACCAGCTTGAGAGTCACTGAACCCCTTTCTAGAAAAATAACTGTCCAGAGTGCTCTGTTTCTGGCGCCTCTTTAACCCATTAACTGTCCAAACGTATATATACGTTCTCTCGCCCAGCGCTCCGAATATTTTGGAAAAAAAAAAATTTTTTTTTACAAGAATAAAGAGCGCATTTTTACAAGTGTTATAGAATAAAAAAAAAAAATTAGGGTCAGTACTTACCGAGATATGAGGCCGCGAAGTTGGCACTTGACGATCACCTGACGGCAACATGGAGCTCTGCCGCTTGCAGAAAATCTACATATTTACCGTTTTCTTCCATTTTTTTTTTTTTAATATTCTGGGTTTTTATTATATGATATCTATATCCATGGGGAAGTGGAATAAGAATCTTTCCTCCGTAAGCCATGCGTGTTGTAAAAGTCAACTAAAATGCCGGGAACAATGGGCTAGTAACCCCTTTTCCTGTATAGCTTACTAAAAGAAGAAGAAGAAAATCGTCAAAGTGGGATGTTTGAATGTGCGTGGATGTTGTGCGAATGATAAGAAAGAGATGATTGTAGATGTTATGAATGAAAAGAAGCTGGATGTCCTGGCTTTAAGTGAGAGAAAGCTGAAGGGGGTAGGAGAGTTTCAGTGGGGAGAAATAAATGGGATTAGATCAGGGGTTTCAAATAGAGTTAGAGCTAAAGAAGGAGTGGCAATAATGTTGAATAATCAGTTATGGCAGGTAAAGAAGGAATATAAATGTATAAATTCAAGGATTATGTGGAGTAAAATAAAGGTTGGATGTGAAAAGTGGGTTATAGTAAGTGTTTATGCACCTGGAGAAGAGAGAAGTGTAGAAAAGAGAGGGAGATTTTGGGAAATGTTGAGTGAGTGTGTGGGGAGTTTTGAACCAAGTGAGAGAGTAATTGTGGTTGGGGATCTTAATGCTAAAGTGGGTAAAAATGTTGTGGATGGAGTAGTAGGTAAATTTGGGGTGCCAGGGGTAAATGTAAATGGGGAGCCATTAATTGAGCTATGTGTAGAAAGAGGTTTGGTAATAAGTAATACATATTTTATGAAAAAGAGGATAAATAAATATACAAGGTATGATATAGCACGTAAGGAAAGTAGTTTGTTGGATTATGTATTGGTGGATAAAAGGTTGATGAGTAGGCTTCAGGATGTACATGTTTATAGAGGGGCAACGGATATATCAGATCATTATTTGGTTGTAGCTACAGTTAGAGTAAAAGGTAGATGGGACAAAAGGAAAATGGCAACAGCAAGTAAGAGAGAGGTAAAAGTGTATAAACTAAGGGAGGAGGAAGTTAGGGTGAGATATAAGCAACTATTGGCAGAAAGGTGGGCTAGTGCAAGTAGGAGTAATGGGGGGGTTGAAGAGAGTTGGGATAGTTTTAAAAATGCAGTATTAGAATGTGGGGCAGAAGTTTGTGGTTATAGGAGGGTGGGTGCAGGAGGAAAGAGGAGTGAGTGGTGGAATGAAGAAGTAAAGGGTGTGATAAAAGAGAAAAAGGTAGCTTATGAGAGGTTTTTACAAAACAGAAGTGTTAGTAGAAG
The DNA here is from genome assembly GCA_009830355.1 of Cherax destructor. Lineage (NCBI taxonomy): Eukaryota > Metazoa > Arthropoda > Malacostraca > Decapoda > Parastacidae > Cherax > Cherax destructor. The sequence continues at coordinate 30,872 of WNWK01019680.1, read as the reverse complement.
AGCAGAGTATATGGAGAGTAAAAGAAAGGTGAAGAGAGTGGTGAGAGAGTGCAAAAGAAGAGCGGATGAAAGAATGGGAGAGGATCTGTGAAGAAATTTTGCTGAAAACAAGAAAAAATTTTGGAGTGAGATAAACAAGGTAAGAAAGCCTAGGGAACGAATGGATTTGTCAGTTAAAAACAGAGTAGGGGAGTTAGTAGATGGGGAGCTGGAGGTATTGGGTAGATGGCGGGAATATTTTGAGGAACTTTTAAATGTCGATGAAAAGAGGGAGGCGATAATTTCATGTACTGGCCAGGGAGGTACAACATCGTTTAGGAGTGAAGAAGAGCAGGATGTGAGTGTGGGGGAGGTGCGTGAGGCATTACGTAGAATGAAAGGGGGTAAAGCAGCTGGAATTGACGGAATCATGACAGAAATGTTAAAAGCAGGGGGATATATAGTGCTGGAGTGGTTGGTATTTTTGTTTAATAAATGTATGAAAGAGGGGAAGGTACCTAGGGATTGGCAGCGAGCATGTATAGTTCCTTTATATAAAGGGAAGGGGGATAAAAGAGAGTGTAAAAATTATAGGGGAATAAGTTTACTGAGTATACCAGGTAAAGTGTATGGCAGGGTTATTATTGAAAGAATTAGAGGTAAGACAAAGAGTAGGATTGCAGATGAGCAAGGAGGCTTTAGAGTGGGTAGGGGATGTGTAGATCAAGTGTTTACAGTGAAGCATATATGTGAACAGTATTTAGATAAAGGTAGAGAAGTTTTTATTGCATTTATGGATTTAGAAAAGGCATATGATAGAGTGGATAGGGGAGCAATGTGGCAAATGTTGCAAGTGTATGGAATAGGTAGTAAGTTACTGAAGGCTGTAAAGAGTTTTTATGAGGATAGTGAGGCTCAGGTTAGGGTGTGTAGGAGAGAGGGAGATTACTTCCCGGTAAAAGTAGGTCTTAGACAGGGTTGTGTAATGTCACCATGGTTGTTTAATATATTTATAGATGGGGTTGTAAAAGAAGTAAATGCTAGGGTGTTGGGGAGAGGGGTGGGATTAAATTATGGAGAATTAAATGCAAAATGGGAGTTGACACAGTTACTTTTTGCTGATGATACTGTGCTTATGGGAGATTCTAAAGAAAAGTTGCAAAGGTTAGTGGACGTGTTTGGGAGAGTGTGTAAAGGTAGAAAGTTAAAAGTGAACATAGATAAGAGTAAGGTGATGAGGGTATCAAACGATTTAAATAAAGAAAAATTGGATATCACATTGGAGAGAGGGATTATGGAAGAAGTAAATGTTTTCAGATATTTGGGAGTTGATGTGTCAGCAGATGGGTTTATGAAGGATGAGGTTAACCATAGAATTGATGAAGGAAAAAAAGGGGAGTGGTGCATTGAGGTATCTGTGGAGACAAAAAACGTTATCCATGGAGGCAAAGAAGGGAATGTACGAAAGTATAGTGGTACCAACACTCTTATATGGGTGTGAAGCATGGGTTGCAAATGCTGCAGCGAGGAGGAGGCTGGAGGCAGTGGAGATGTCCTGTCTAAGGGCAATGTGTGGTGTAAATATTATGCAGAAAATTCGGGAAAGTGGAAATTAGGAGAAGGTGTGGAGTTACTAAAAGTATTTGTCAGAGGGCTGAAGAGGGGTTGTTGAGGTGGTTTGGTCATTTAGAGAGAATGGATCAAAGTAGAATGACTTGGAGAGCGTATAAATCTGTAGGGGAAGGAAGGCGGGGTAGGGTCGTCCTAGAAAAGGTTGGAGGGAAGGGGTAAAGGAGGTTTTGTGGGCGAGGGCTTGGACTTCCAGCAAGCATGTGTGAGCGTGTTAGATAGGAGTGAATGGAGACGAATGGTTTTGGGACATGACGATCTGTTGGAGGTGAGCAGGGTAACATTGTGTGAAGGGATTCAGGAAACCAGTTAATTGATTTAGTTGGACTTGAGTCCTGGAAATGGGAAGTACAATGCCTGCACTTTAAAGGAGGGGTCTGAGATAGTGACAGCTGGGAGGGACTTTTCTCAGCTGTCGTATCTGAGCTCCTCTGCAAAGACAGTGATTATGTATGAGTGTGGTGAAAGTGTTGAATGATGATGAAAGTTTTTTCTTTTTGGGGATTTTCTTTCTTTTTGGGTCACCCTGCCTCGGTGGGAGACGGCCGACTTGTTGAAAAAAAAAAAAAAAAAAAAATACATGACCCAGTTATGTTTCTAGAACTCCAAGATTGTATGATACTCCATGAAGCATGGATTCATACAGAGTACCACCCCACATTGCTGACACATGAATCATGTGTCCTTTCGCTGTTGAGATCGTTTTGTGGTGTTAGCGCACACAACACACTTTTTCTGAGAATACTTCTCTTTTGGGGTAGACGGTATCGGTATCAGGTAGTGACAATTAGCGAGGATTCGGTCTGGCACTTTCCCCACTGGTTGTGGTTGGGGAACAGGTCACTCTTGAGGGGCAGGTACAGGTGTGGTACTATACTTTTTTACTATCTGCTTTATGACATTCAGGGTGAATTCTGTGTACTCGATGATAACAGCTGTCTTTACAATGCGTTCATTGGTGTCCCTGTTCACTTTGTTTGTTTGTACCATCTCGTTTCTGTGGATGGTTGATAGCAACGTCATGTCCTGTTTATCATGCCACATCAGTGCCATGATGCCACTGGCATGAAACGCTTGCACTGCACCTTCAGCAATACTTCCAGTAAACCTTGGCATGTTTTTTCTACTTCTTCTCACTGTTCCACATATATCAGTATTGTTCACACAGAGGAAATCAGCGAGCATAGGGTTTGTATACCAGTTGTCTGTATACAATGTATGACCCTTGCCAAGGTATGGCCCCATCATCTTGCAAACTGCATCATTGGAAATGCCCAACATTCCCCTGTCATCATCGAGTGTGTTTCTCCTGGTGTAGACAAAGACATTCAACACAACACCACTCTCACAGCCACATATAAAAAGTTTTTTACCAAAGCGATTACATTTGCAAATGACAAAGTGGGAGAGGCACTGTCAAGAAGTTTTGCTGAGAATAAGAAAAATTTTTGGAGTGAGATAAACAAGAAAGCCTAGAGAACAAATGGATTTGTCAGTTAAAAAACAGAGTAGGGGAGTTAGCAGTTTGGAAGCTGGAGGTATTGGGTAGATGGCGAGAATATTTTGAGGAGCTTTTAAATGTCGATGAAGAAAGGGAGGCAGTAATTTCATGCACTGTCCAGAGAGGCATAACATCTTTTAGGAGTGAAGAAGAGCAGGATGTGAGTGTGGGGGAAGTGCATGAGGCATTACATAGAATGAAAGGGGGTAAAGCAGCTGGAACTGATGGGATCATGACAGAAATGTTAAAAAAAGGGGAAGATATAGTGTTGGAGTGGTTGGTATTTTTGTTTAATAAATGTATGAAAGGGAAAGGTACCTAGGGATTGGCAGAGAGTGTGTATAATTTCTTTATAAAAAGGAAAGGGGACAAAAAGAGATTGTAATATTTTTTTTTTTATTAACACATCGGCCAATACCCACCAAGGCAGGGTGCCGAAAAAGAAAAACTTTCATCATCATTCACTCCATCACTGTCTTGCCAGAGGGTGCTTTACACTAAAGTTATAAAACTGCAACATTAACACCCCTCCTTCAGAGTGCAGACACTGTACTTCCCATCTCCAGGACTCAAGTCCGGCCTGCGGTTTCCCTGAATCCCTTCATAAATGTTACTTTGCTCGCACTCCAACAGCACGTCAAGTATTAAAAAACCCTTTGTCTCCATTCACTCCTATCAAATATGCTCACACATGCTTGCTGGAAGTCCAAGCCCCTCGCACACAAAACCTCCTTTACCCCTCCTCCAACCTTTCCTAGGCCGACCCCTACCCCACCTTCCCTCCATTACAGATTTAGACACTCTCGAAGTCATTCTGTCTCGTTCCATTCTCTCTACATGTCCGAACCACCTCAACAACCCCTCCTCAGCTCTCTGGATAATAGTTTTGGTAATCCCGCACCTCCTCCTAATTTCCAAACTTCAAATTCTCTGCATGACATCAGACATGACATCTCCACTGCCTCCAGCCTTCTCCTCGTTGCAACATTCATCACCCATGCTTCACACCCATATAAGAGTGTTCGTATAACTATACTCTCATACATTCCCTCTATACTTCCATGGACAAAGTTCTTTGTCTCCACAGACTCCGAAGTGCTCCACTCACCCTTTTCCCCCTCATCAATTCTATGATTCACCTCATCCTTCATAGACCCATCTGCTGACATGTCCACTCCCAAATATCTGAATACATTCACCTCCTCCATACTCTCTCCCTCCAATCTGATATCCAATCTTTCGTCACCTAATCTTTTTGTTATCCTCATCACTTTACTCTTTCCTACATTCACTTTCAATTTTCTTCTTTTACACACCCTGCCAAATTCATCCACCAACCTCTGCAACTTCTCTTCAGAATCTCCCAAAAGCACAGTGTCATCAGCAAAAGCAACTGTGACAACTCCCATTTTGTATTTGATTCTTTATATTTTAACCCACACCTCTTGCCAAGACCCTCGCATTCACTTCTCTTACAACCCCATCTATAAATATATTGAACAACCACGGTGACATCACACATCCATGTCTAAGGCCCACTTTTACTGGGAAATAGTCCCCCTCCCTCCTACACACTCTAACCTGAGCCTCACCATCCTCATAAAAACTCTTCACTGCTTTCAGTAACCTACCTCCTATTCCATACACCTGCAACATCTGCCACATTGCCCCCTATTCACCCTATCATACTCCTTTTCCAAATCCATAAATGCCACAAAATAAGTTTACTGAGTATACCAGGTAAAGTGTATGGTAGAGTTATTATTGAAAGAATTAGAGGTAAGACAGAGTAGGATTGCAGATGAGCAAGGAGGCTTTAGAATGGGTAGGGAATCAGTAGATCAGGTGTTTATATTGAAGCATACAGTGGACCCTCGGTTTTCGTTCACCCCCAAACTCGAACAATTATTTAAATGTATTTTTGTAAGAGCTTTTGAAAGTGTATTTTTGGGATTCTGAAATGACTAATCTAATTTACATTTGTCCTTATGGGAACAAATTCGTTCGGTAATGGTACTCAAACAGCATTCTGGAAAGAATTTTCAACGAAAACCGAGGGTCCACTGTATATGTAAATAGTATTTAGATAAAAGTAGGGAAGTTTTAATTGCATTTATGGATTTAGAAAAGGCATATGATAGAATTTTTAGGTAGTAGGTTGGTAGACAGCAACCCCCCAGGGAGGTACTACCATCCTGCCAGGTGACTGTGAAACAGAAACCTGAAACTGTTTTACATGATGGTAGGATTGCTGGTGTCTTTTTTTCTGTCTCATAAACATGCAAGATTTCAAGTATGTCTTGCTACTTATACTTACACTTAGGTCACTACGCAAACATGTACACGTTTATGTATACACACTCATCTGAGTTTTCTTTGATTTTATCTTAATAGTTCTTGTTCTTATTGCTTTTCCCTTTCATATCCATGGGGAAGTGGAATAAGAATCTTTCCTCCGTAAGCCATGCGTGTTGTAAAAGTCAACTAAAATGCCGGGAACAATGGGCTAGTAACCCCTTTTCCTGTATAGCTTACTAAAAAGAAGAAGAAGAAACCGTCAAAGTGGGATGTTTGAATGTGCGTGGATGTTGTGCGAATGATAAGAAAGAGATGATTGTAGATGTTATGAATGAAAAGAAGCTGGATGTCCTGGCTTTAAGTGAGACAAAGCTGAAGGGGGTAGGAGAGTTTCAGTGGGGAGAAATAAATGGGATTAGATCAGGGGTTTCAAATAGAGTTAGAGCTAAAGAAGGAGTGGCAATAATGTTGAATAATCAGTTATGGCAGGTAAAGAAGGAATATAAATGTATAAATTCAAGGATTATGTGGAGTAAAGTAAAGGTTGGATGTGAAAAGTGGGTTATAGTAAGTGTTTATGCACCTGGAGAAGAGAGAAGTGTAGAGGAGAGAGAGAGATTTTGGGAAATGTTGAGTGAGTGTGTGGGGAGTTTTGAGCCAAGTGAGAGAGTAATTGTGGTTGGGGATCTTAATGCTAAAGTGGGTAAAAATGTTGTGGATGGAGTAGTAGGTAAATTTGGGGTGCCAGGGGTAAATGTAAATGGGGAACCATTAATTGAGCTATGTGTAGAAAGAGGTTTGGTAATAAGTAATACATATTTTATGAAAAAGAGGATAAATAAATATACAAGGTATGATATAGCACGTAAGGAAAGTAGTTTGTTGGATTATGTATTGGTGGATAAAAGGTTGATGAGTAGGCTTCAGGATGTACATGTTTATAGAGGGGCAACGGATATATCAGATCATTATTTGGTTGTAGCTACAGTTAGAGTAAAGGTAGATGGGACAAAAAGAAAATGGCAACAGCAAGTAAGAGAGGTAAAAGTGTATAAACTAAGGGAGGAGGAAGTTAGGGTGAGATATAAGCAACTATTGGCAGAAAGGTGGGCTAGTACATGTAGGAGTAGTGGGGGGGTTGAAGAGAGTTGGGATAGTTTTAAAAATGCAGTATTAGAATGTGGGGCAGAAGTTTGTGGCTATAGGAGGGTGGGTGCAGGAGGAAAGAAGAGTGAGTGGTGGAATGAAGAAGTAAAGGGTGTGATAAAAGAGAAAAAGGTAGCTTATGAGAGGTTTTTACAAAACAGAAGTGTTAATAGAAGAGCAGAGTATATGGAGAGTAAAAGAAAGGTGAAGAGAGTGGTGAGAGAGTGCAAAAGAAGAGCGGATGAAAGAATGGGAGAGGCTCTGTCAAGAAATTTTGTTGAAAACAAGAAGAAATTTTGGAGTGAGATAAACAAGGTAAGAAAGCCTAGGGAACAAATGGATTTGTCAGTTAAAAACAGAGTAGGGGAGTTAGTAGATGGGGAGCTGGAGGTATTGGGTAGATGGCGGGAATATTTTGAGGAACTTTTAAATGTCGATGAAAAAGGGAGGCGGTAATTTCATGTACTGGCCAGGAAGGTACAACATCGTTTAGGAGTGAAGAAGAGCAGGATGTGAGTGTGGGGGAGGTGCGTGAGGCATTACGTAGAATGAAAGGGGTAAAGCAGCTGGAATTGACGGAATCATGACAGAAATGTTAAAAGCAGGGGGATATAGTGCTGGAGTGGTTGGTATTTTTGTTTAATAAATGTATGAAAGAGGGAAGGTACCTAGGGATTGGCAGAGAGCATGTATAGTTCCTTTATATAAAGGGAAGGGGGATAAAAGAGAGTGTAAAAATTATAGGGGAATAAGTTTACTGAGTATACCAGGTAAAGTGTATGGCAGGGTTATTATTGAAAGAATTAGAGGTAAGACAGAGAGTAGGATTGCAGATGAGCAAGGAGGCTTTAGAGTGGGTAGGGGATGTGTAGATCAAGTGTTTACATGAAGCATATATGTGAACAGTATTTAGATAAAGGTAGAGAAGTTTTTATTGCATTTATGGATTTAGAAAAGGCATATGATAGAGTGGATAGGGGAGCAATGTGGCAAATGTTGCAAGTGTATGGAATAGGTAGTAAGTTACTGAAGGCTGTAAAGAGTTTTTATGAGGATAGTGAGGCTCAGGTTAGGGTGTGTAGGAGAGAGGAGATTACTTCCCGGTAAAAGTAGGTCTTAGACAGGGATGTGTAATGTCACCATGGTTGTTTAATATATTTATAGATGGGGTTGTAAAAGAAGTAAATGCTAGGGTGTTGGGAAGAGGGGTGGGATTAAATTATGGAGAATTAAATGCAAAATGGGAGTTGACACAGTTACTTTTTGCTGATGATACTGTGCTTATGGGAGATTCTAAAGAAAAGTTGCAAAGGTTAGTGGACGAGTTTGGGAGAGTGTGTAAAGGTAGAAAGTTAAAAGTGAACATAGATAAGAGTAAGGTGATGAGGGTATCAAACGATTTAAATAAAGAAAAATTGGATATCACATTGGAGAGAGGGATTATGGAAGAAGTAAATGTTTTCAGATATTTGGGAATTGACGTGTCAGCGGATGGGTTTATGAAGGATGAGGTTAACCATAGAATTGATGAAGGAAAAAGGTGAGTGGTGCATTGAGGTATCTGTGGAGACAAAAATGTTATCCATGGAGGCAAAGAAGGGAATGTACGAAAGTATAGTGGTACCAACACTCTTATATGGGTGTGAAGCATGGGTTGCAAATGCTGCAGCGAGGAGGAGGCTGGAGGCAGTGGAGATGTCCTGTCTAAGGGCAATGTGTGGTGTAAATATTATGCAGAAAATTCGGAATGTGGAAATTAGGAGAAGGTGTGGAGTTACTAAAAGTATTTGTCAGAGGGCTGAAGAGGGTTGTTGAGGTGGTTTGGTCATTTAGAGAGAATGGATCAAAGTAGAATGACTTGGAGAGCGTATAAATCTGTAGGGAAGGAAGGCGGGGTAGGGGTCGTCCTAGAAAAGGTTGGAGGAAGGGTAAAGGAGGTTTGTGGGCGAGAGGCTTGGACTTCCAGCAAGCATGTGTGAGCGTGTTAGATAGGAGTGAATGGAGACGAATGGTTTTTGGGACATGACGATCTGTTGGAGTGTGAGCAGGGTAACATTTTGTGAAGGGATTCAGGGAAACCAGTTAATTGATTTATTTGGACTTGAGTCCTGGAAATGGGAAGTACAATGCCTGCACTTTAAAGGGGGGGTCTGAGATAGTGACAGCTGGGAGGGACTTTTCTCAGCTGTCGTATCTGAAGCTCCTCTGCAAAGACAGTGATTATGATGAGTGTGGTGAAAGTGGTTGAATGATAATGAAAGTATTTTCTTTTGGGGATTTTCTTTCTTTTTGGGTCACCCTGCCTCGGTGGGAGACGGCCGACTTGTTGAAAAAAAAAAAAAAAAATATGATAGAGTGGATAGGGGAGCAATGTGGCAGATGTTGCAAGTGTATGGAATGAGTAGTAAGTTACTAACTGCTGTAAAGAGTTTTTATGAGGATAGTGAGGCTCAGGTTAGGGTGTGTAGGAGGGAGGGAGATTACTTCCTAGTAAAAGTAGTTCTTAGACAGGGGTGTGTATTGTCACTATGGTTGTTTAGCATATTTATAGATGGGGAAGTACAGTGGACCCTTAAATTTTGTGATTAATCCGTTCCAGAGAGTCCGCTGAAATTCAAAATTCACTATTTTCAAAACCATTTTCCCCATAAGAAATAATGTAAATCAAATTAATCCATTCCAGACACCCAAAAGTATTAAAAAAAATTTTTTTTTACATGAAATGTACATTTATCTACACAGAAAACAATGAGACATGAAGAATAAAACAATAATAACATGAAGAGTTGTTGATGTGTGGAAGATGGGAGGAGGGGAGAGGATGGAGGAGTTACTATTGTTTGGAAGGGAAATCCCCTTCCATAAAGACTTCAGGTAGCAAGTCCTTTTCCGGGGTTACTTCCTTTCTTTGTTTTTTAATGCCAATAGGACCAGCTTGAGAGTCACTGGACCCCTGTCGCTCAAAAAATTGTTTCAGAAAGGTCTGTTTCTGGCGTTTCTTTAAAATTTGCCTAAAATGAGATAAGACATTGTCATTGAACTTGTCACATACACGGCCTGCAACAGCTTTGTCAGGGTGATGTTCCTCCACAAATTTTTTCATCCTTGATTCCATTTCGAACCAGCCTTTGCTGGCCTTGAATTCACCTACATCAGCACTCGTTCCAGGCCTTTTCTTTACGAGATCGGCATGCAACTGCCTTGCCTTTTCACAAATTATTGACTGAGTAACACTATCTCCTGCTAACTCTTTTTGTTTGATCCACATCAACAATAACTTCTCACCATCTTCGATTATTTGCGATCTCTTTTTTGTTAGCATATTCACCCCTTTCGCAACATCAGCTTCCTTGGTTATCTTTTTCTTCCCCATGATGGAAGTGATGGTTGAATGGGCCTTCCCGTACATCCTGGAGAGCTCCGCCACATGCACTCTTTCATATTTTTCTATGATCTCTTTCTTTACTTCAATCGTGTTTCTCACTTTCTTTACCAAAGGGCTGGCACTAGGAGCTTTCTTTGGGCCCATGTTGGCTTATTTAGCAGTTGCAGGCACTAAAATGAATGAAATACAGTGGACCCCGCCTAACGAACACCTTGGAAATCGTACAATTATGTAAGTACAGTGGTCCCTCGGTTTTCGCCGAAAATTCGTTCCAGAATGCTGCTCAAGTGCCATTACCAAACGAATTTACTTCCTAGAAATAATGTCACGTAGGTTAGTCTATTTCAGACCCCCAAAAATACACTTGCAACAGCACTTACAAAAATACACTTACATAAATGTTCGAGTTTGGAGATGCACGAAAACCGAGGACCACTGTATAATATTGTAAGTGCTTGTGGAAGTGTATTTTTGGGGTCTTAAATAGACTAACCTACGTGACATTATTTCTTAGGAAGTAAATTCGTTCGGTAATGGCACTTGAGCAGGCTCTGGAATGAATTTGCTCGTTAGGCGGGGTCCACTGTATTAAGAAAAGTATTGTATGAAAGCATGAAGTGATCGTCACTCGCCGAGATACAATGCCAGACTGACTGAATGGTGTTTGTGTGCCCTTAGCCACTGGGAGGCCGCTCGAACGCTTTTCATACGACCGCCGATTTCTAAGCCAAATCACGAAAATCAAGCCAATAGTTTGATCGAAAAAGTCACCGATTTCCAAAATTCACAATATTCAAGGCGGATGAAATTGAAGGGTCCACTGTAAATGCTAGGGTGTTTAGGAGAGGGTGGGATTAAATTATGGGAATCAAATACAAAATGGAAGTTGACTCAGTTACTTTTTGCTGATGATACTGTGCTTTTGGGGGATTCTAAAGAAAAGTTGCAAAGGTTAGTGGACGAGTTTGGGAGGGTTTGTAAAGGTAGGAAGTTGAAAGTGAATATGGATAAGAGTAAGGTTATTAAGAGGGTATCAAATGATTTAGATAAAGAAAAATTGGATATCACATTGAAGGGAGAGAGTATGGAAGAAGTGAATGTTTTCAGATATTTGGGAGTTGACTTATCAGCAGATGGGTTTATGAAGGATGAAGTAAACCATAGAGAATTGATGAAGGAAAAAAGGTGAGTGGTCAAAGAGACATTCGGGTGTGAGCTGATAATCCTTTATTTAGATACAACATAGCGAATGCTCCTAGCTGCAAAGAAACAAAGTGTACACAAATTAGGACGTACAACCTGACATGATAAGTACACATTGTACCTCCTAGTCCTAATGTATCACTAACTGTACACGGTATGGATGGAAATCTATAGTGGGTGTGCAGTGCCCCTCCCTACATAACACGTAACTTTTAACTTATATACTATGTATTAGGAAGGTAATACGTGTGTGTCAGCCCCACGCTCTGTTTGTTTACACCCAAGTTTCTCCGCCTCACCTACAGGTGGCTCATGGGTGCCGCCAACTCGTCATATTTGACTCATTCTATGTCACGTCATCTACATGCCACAGTGAGTGGTGCGTTGAGGTGTCCATGGAGGCAAAGAAGGGAATGTACAAGAGTATAGTGGTACCAACACTCTTATATGAGTGTGAAGCATGGGTTGTAAATGTTGCAGCGAGGAGGCGGCTGGAGGCAGTGGAGATGTCGTGTCTAAGGGCAATGTGTGGTGTAAATATTATGCAGAGAATTCGTAGTGTGGAAATTAGGAGGAGGTGTGGAGTTATTAAAAGTATTAGTCAGAGGGCTGAAGAGGGACTGTTGAGGTGGTTTTGTCATTTAGAGAGAATGGAACAAAGTAGAATGACTTGGAGAACATATAAATCTATTGGGGAAGGAAGGTGGGGTAGGGGTCATCCCCAAAAAGGTTGGAGGGAGGGGGTAAAGGAGGTTTTGTGAGCGAGGGGCTTGGACTTCCAGCAAGCGTGTGTGAGTGTGTTAAATAGGAGTGAATGGAGACGAATGGTTTTTGGGACCTGATGAGCTGGTGGAGTGTGAACAGGGTAATATTTTGTGAAGGGATTCAGGGAAACCAGTTAGCCGGACTTGAGTCCTGGAAATGGGAAGTACGATGCCTCCACTTTAAAGGAGGGGGTTTATGATATTGGCAGTTTAGAGGGATGTCTAAACTGTCATATCTGAGTGCCTCTGCAAAGACAGTGATTATGTATGAGTGATGGTGAAAGTGTTGAGTGATGATGAAAGTTTTTTCTTTCTTTTTGGGTCACCCTGCCTCGGTGGGAAATGGCCGACATGTTAAAAAATAAAAGAAAGAAAACATTTGCTCCATATACATATGTATATTGTTTGAATGACAGTCGTCCCTTGAACAGAATCAAGGACTTGTTGGCAACAATGTTCTTGAAGGGATAAAATTAGGCACAGAATTTCTCCTTCCTATTCATAAACACTTCCCAGATTTTGTATAGAAGGTCATTTCTGTTGGGCCTGTTCCTGTCTGAGAAGTGCAACATTTGTAGCAACAGAGTGAATCTGTTGCAGGGAAGGAGGTCACGGAAAACAGGAGTACTGACGAAGCAGTCTGTGGACCAGTACTGTTCATACGTATTGTGCTTATACGTATGAGGCATAAGCATGACAGTGCCAAGGAATAAATACATTTCGGCCACAGTTGTAGCTTTCCACCTGCGCAGCCATGGCGATTCTGCATCCTCTGTGTTGTCCTTTATATAGCGGTAGTAATTGTTCATCTGGGTGACAATCAAGTTCATTGTAGGCTCGTCAATGTATAATTGGAAAAAGCCTAACTCGTATCCCCCATGGATACAGGGGCCCTACTGTATAGTGTTATTATGTACCTAATTTTTTGGTAAAGATAAGCAAAGTAATGTGGATTTTTTCTTCATTTTGTATTTTATAGGATTATGATTAAATTTGGGATTTTATTTTTCTTTCTTTAATACCAGATTCATATATTTTTTATATGTACGTAGTATGATCATTTCGTGCAATGTATAGTAAAAGTAGATTATTTGGTAAACATTAAGAAATGTGAAATTTGCAAAGTTTTAAAGCTTGCATAATATGCCTGTCGTCAGGAACACATCCGTTGCATAAAGCAAGGGAGACCTGTACTTCATACTCATGTGAATATCCTTCAGTTTTTAATGTTCTTATTCATTTATGTTTCTGTGTGCTTACACTTTTTATTCCACCATGTTTCTCTCCACAGAACTAGCATATACCATTACACAACTTTTTTTTTTATCATACTGGCTGTCTCTCACCGAGGTAGGGTGACCCAAAAAAAAAAAAACATTTACCATCACTCACTCCATCACTGTCTTTCCAGAGGTGTGCTGATACTGCTGTTTAACCCTTAAACTGTCCACACGTAGATATACGTTCACTTGCGAAAGTGACCGAACGTATATCTACGTTTTATTTTACATTCATTCAAATTTAGCATGATAGGCCTGAGTCGCCTAGACATGAGAGAATGGGTCTGCGCACTCAGTGTGCGCAGTATGAAAAAAATCGGGGACGCCAGGGTACCGCATGGTAGCCCCAGTTAGTTTCAGCTCCATCTTGGGTCAACATCATGGCACACCCCCGTGATTCACTCACGCCTCGTATTAACACTCTACTATTCTCGGAAAGTGATAGAGAACGCGAGCTTAGTGGATTTGACAGTGATATAGCCACTAATAATCAAGGAATTAGTGAAACTATTGATGACAACCCAGATGACCCTCAGCCCATCACCTCTGGGGTGGCCAGTGTGGACAGTGTGGCCATACCAGACCCTCAGCCCAGCACATCTGGTGTGGCCAGTGTTGCCACAGACCCTCAGCCCAGCACCTCTGGGGTTGCTAGTGTTACTACCCAAAGGCAGCTCCGCAGAGGAAATTATCATTTTCCATGTGTTATGATAGTGACGATAGTGAAGGTGATATAAGTGACGATGATGAAATCGATTTTATGCCCATAGACAATTCGTCGAGTGACAGTGATTATCATTATTCCCCAGTGAAACGTACTTATGGGCGTCATTACCTACGTTCAGGCAGTGTGCCATATGCAGTCAGAGGCAAGGGTCGTGGCAGTTCACGATCCAAAACCCCAGCCACTGATAGTGAAAGTGATAATGAAGGAGAGTATGCTGGGATGGAGGAAGAGGTGGTGGGTGGCACGGTGCCTGGACCTCGTGGCGCTGTGTGTGGACAGACAAAGGACCATGAGGCACCCTTTCAATCATGTGCTGGCCCCACTCATAAGAACATAAGAACATAAGAACATAAGAATGGAGGAACACTGCAGAAGGCCTACTGGCCCATACAAGGCAGGTCCTTATCAAAACCACCACTACCTAAGAATTTATTCCCGTACTCACGACACTAATCAAACCCAGCCCCTCCCACTCATATATTTGTCCAATCTCTTTTAAATCCACCCAAGGTCCCAGCCTCTATCACCCCACTCGGAAGATTGTTCCACGATCTACAACTCTGTTCGAAACCAGTACTTGCCTATGTCCTTTCTAAATCTAAATTTATCCAATTTAAATCCGTTATTTCTGGTTCTTACTTGGTTCGATATCCTCAGTATTTTATTAATATCTCCTTTGTTTATACCCATCATCCACTTGTACACCTCGATGATATCTCCCTCATTCTACGCCTCCCAGAATGGAGATTCAACGCTCTAAGTCTATCTTCATACGGGAGATTTCTTATACTGTAAATCATTTTAGTCATTCTTCTTTGTATGTTCTCCAATGAATCTATATCCATCCTGTAGTAAGGTGACCAAAACTGAGCTGCATAATCCAAATGAGGTCTCACTAGTGATGTATAGAGCTGTAAAATAACTTTTGGACTTCTGTTGCTTATACTTCTTGAAATAAATCCTAGTAATCTGTTAGCCTTATTGCGCACCTTAGGCACTGTTGTCTTGGCTTTAGATTCCTGCTTACCATGACTCCCAAGTCTTTTTCACATTCTGTATGATCAAGCTCTACTTCACCTAGTTTATAAATTCGAGGATATTTTCATTACCAACGACTAGCACCTTACACTTGTCCACATTAAACTTCATCTGCCACTTTTCAGACCAAGACATTAATTTGTCCAAATCCTCCTGGAGTTCACTGGTATCCTGCTCAGAATGAATTATACGGCCTATTTTTGTATCATCAGCAAATTTACTCATGTCACTTGCAATTCCTTCATCAAGGTCATTTATGTAAATTATGAACAACAACGGGCCCAAAACTGATCCTTGTGGAACGCCACTAGTGACTAATCCCCATTCAGATTTGACCCCATTAATGGAAACTCTCTGCTTTCTATTGGTAAGCCATGCCTCTATCCATGCTAGAACTTTACCTCCTATACCATGAGCTGCCACCTTTCTTAAGAGTCTCTTGTGAGGTACTCTATCGAAGGCCTTACTGAAATCCAAGTAAACTATATCATATTCTTTATCACTGTCTACTGCCTCAAATGTTTTATTGAAAAACGTCAGTAAATTTGTTAGGCAGGAACGACCTCTCGTGAACCCATGCTGAGATTCATTAATCAAATTATGTTCTTCAAGGTGACTTCTAATAATATCAGCTATAATTGATTCTAATAATTTGCCTACTATAGATGTGAGGCTTATTGGACGGTAATTTGATGGAATTGACCTATCCCCTGATTTGAATATAGGAACTACATTAGCTATCTTCCACATCTCTGGCACAACACCAGTTAGGATGGACGTATTAAACACATTCATTAATGGCTGACTAAGTTCCATCTTACATTCTTTAAGTACCCTGGAAAACAACTCGTCGGGTCCGGGGACTTATTTTGCTTCAGTTTATCTATCTGTTTGATAACCATGTCCCTGTGACAGTAATATTAGTTAACTTGAATTCTTCAGGAACTGAATAATTGTTAATTTCTGGAATCTCATTTACGTCTTCTTGTGTAAAGACTGACAAAAAATAGTCATTAAATAGAGAACACATTTCCAGTTCGTTATCCGTCAGCTGTCCATTCCCAATTTTCAGAGGACCTACCTTTTCCCTCACCTTCGTCCTATACACTTGAAAGAACCCTTTTGGATTAGTCTTTGATTCATTAGCAACCTTAATCTCATAGTCACGTTTAGCCTTTCTAATCCCCTTTTTACTTCTCTTTTCAATTGAACATATTGGTCAATAAGGTTAACATCTCCTCTTTTGATGCGCCTATAAATTCCTCTTTTCTCCCCTAATAGATGTTTTAGCCTCCTGTTAATCCATTTGGGATCGTTATTATTTGACCTAAATTCTCTCTGGGGAATAAACATACTTTGTGCACGTTGTACATTATTAAGAAAAAATCATAAACGCAGATCCCATCGTTATCGTTAGCTAGATTACCCCAGTCGAGATTAGACAGGTGTTCTCTAAGTCCATTATAGTCAGCGGAACGAAAATCAGGAACTTTTACCGTATTATCCCTATTCTCGTACTCCCAGGTAATATTAATCTCCAGATTATTTACAAGGGTTTCTTTATTTGACAAGACTAGGTCGAGCAAATTATTACCTCTGGTAGGCTCCGTCACACACTGCTTCAGAAAACAGTCCTGAACTACTTCCATAAAGTCACTGGACTCCAGATTACCTGTCAAAGAAGTCCAGTCAATTTGACTAAAGTTAAAATCCCCTACTATCACTACGTTATTGTGTCTAGAAGCCCTAACAATTTCGTCCCAAAGAAGACTCCCTCTATCGTGTTCCAAGCCTGGAGGTCGGTATATTACACCTAGAATCAGTTTTTCTTGACCCTCTAGAAACTCTACCCAAACAGATTCTGTTAATGGTCCATCTATTTTTATGCCTGTTTTTATGCAGCAATTTATATTTTCTCGTACATATAATGCAACTCCACCCCTTTCCCATTATATCTATCTACATGGAACAACTTAAACCCCTGAATATGACACTCTGCAATCATATCCCGACTCTTTATATTATACCACGTTTCAGTTATTGCAATGACATCAAAGTTCCCAGCACATGCTAGCAAACGTAATTCGTTAATTTTATTTCTGGCGCTTCGACAGTTAGTATAAAATGTTCGACAGTTAGTATAAAATCTTCGACAGTTAGTATAAAAGTTATAACAGTTAGTATAAAATCCCGTCCCTCCTGCTCCCCCACGTCCCATGCCACAGGTCCACCCTGCACCATCTGATCGTGAATGGAAGTGGACTGAACATACACCATTCGTGCCACATCCTTTCAATTTTGATGGCAGTGGAAGTGGCATCATGCCACACTGTCCCATCACAAATGAGTCTACAGAGTTAGACTATTTTCAACTATACTTTGATGAGCCAATAATGAACCTGATTGTTACCCAGACCAACCTGTACTACCAGTATACAATGGCCCATGCAGATTTTTCAGAATCGTCACGGCTGCGCAGGTGGAAAGATACAACTGTGGCTGAAATGTATTTATTCCTTGGCACTATCATGCTTATGCCACACACATATAAGAACAATATAGCAAACTACTGGTCCACAGACCACTTCATTAGCACTCCAGTCTTCCGTGACCTCCTTCCCTGCAACAGATTCCTTCTGTTGCTGAGAATGTTGCACTTTTCAGATAGGAATACACCAAACCGAAATGACCTCCTCTACAAAATCCGGGAATTGTTTATGTATCTCAAGCAAAAATTCAGTGCCTACTTTTATCCATTCAAGAACATTGTTGTTGACGAGTCCTTGGTTCTGTTCAAGGGACGACTGTCATTCAAACAATATATACCAAGCAAACGTAATCGCTTTGGTATAAAACTGTTTGTTATGTGTGACTGTGAGACTGGTCTTGTGTTGGATGTCATTATCTACACAGGTAAAAATACACTTGATGATACCAGGCGCATGTTGGGCATTTCTGGTGATGTTGTTCGCAAGAGCCATACATTGTTCACAGACAACTGGTACACAAGCCCTATGCTTGCTGATTTCCTATGTGTGAACAATACTGATATATGTGGAACAGTGAGAAGAAATAGAAAACACATGCCAAAGTTCACTGGAGGAAGTGTAGTGCAGGTGTTTCATGCCAATGACATCATGGCACTGTCATGGCATGACAAAAGGGACGTGACATTGCTGTCAACCATCCACAGAAACGAGATGGTACAAACAGACAGAATGAGCAAGTCAACAATCAACCTGTTGAAAAGCCAGCTGTTGTCATCAACTATACAAATAATATGCGACTAGTCGACAAGTGTGACATGATAGGCTTTGTTGACTGTGTGCGTAGGAGTCGCAAGTGGTATATAAAAGTGTTTTTCCACCTTGTGGACATTGCAATGCTCAATGCCTTCAACATGTATGAAATAAAGACTGGGAAGCGACAACGATATGCAGAATTCACCCTAAATGTCATCAAGCAGATAGGGAGAAAGTATGGTACCACACCTATACCTGCCACTCCACAGTGACCTGTCACCCCACAACAGCGACCTGTCACCCCACAACAGCGACCTGTCACTCCACAACCAGAGGGGGAAGTGCCCAACCGAATAATCCCTAACTGTCACTGCCTGATACCATTACCATCTACTCCAAAGAAGAAGTACTCTCAGAAAAAGTGTGTTGTGTGTGCTTACAGTAAACAGCGACCCCAAGTGCGAAAAGACACACGATACATGTGTCAGCAATGTGGAGTGGCACTCTGTATGAATCCATGCTTCTTAGAGTATCATACAGTGGTGGACTTCTAGAAACATAAATAGGACCTGTAAATACCTTGTACAGTGGACCCCCGAGTTTCGTAAAAACTTCACTCCTGAAGTCTGCTCAAGTGCCATTACCGAACGAATTTACTCCCTTAAGGAAAAATGTCACGTAGGTTATTCTATTTCAGACTCCCAAAAATACTTTTCCACAAGCACTTACAATATTATACTTACATAAATGTACGATTTCCGGGGTTTACGAAACTCGGGGGTCCACTGTATATATACAGTGGTACCTCGAGTTACGATATTTTTTCGTTCGAGAATGCTGTTCAAGTGCCATTACCAAACGAATTTATCCCCATAAGGAATAATGTAAAATAGACTAGTCCTTTTACACCCCCAAAAATATACTTACAAAAGCATTTAAAAAAATAAACTTACATAAAAGGGCGATTTTGGGGACCATCGTAACTCGAGGTACCACTGTATGTAAACAATAGTAAGTGATTGAACCAGGTGTACAAATTTATTTATCAGTATGAACATGTGTGTTTGTGAGAGTATGATTACTAATTCAGTAACAAACATTTGTGTCTAAACAAGAATTGGCAATGAAATGAATAGATCTGCATCAAAACATTATTATCATAGCATGAAAACAACAGAAAATGGAAAAAAATATGAAAAAAAACGATAAATGTTTCTTGTTTCTGCAAGCGGCAGTGCTCCATGTTGCCGACACCACATCATTTAGCACCAACTTCGTGGGCTTATATCTCGGTAAGTACTGGCCCTAAAATGTTTTTTTTAGCCTATCCTATTTATAAAAATGCGCTCTTCATTTTAAAAAAAAAAAAAAAGATTTTTTTTTTTTCAAAATATTCGGTCACTTTCGCGAGTGAACGTATAGTATCTACGTGTGGACAGTTTAAGGGTTAAAATTGCAAATATCCCCACTCCTCCTTCAGAGTGCAGGCACTGTAGTTCCCACCTCCAGGACTCGAGTATCTACCGCATCTGCTAGGAAAATGATAGGATGGATAATGAGAGCCTTCAAAACTAGGGACGCCAAGCCCATGATGATTCTCTTCAAATCGCTTGTTCTCTCTCTAGGCTGAAACACTGCTGTACACTAACTGCCCCCTTCAAGGCAGGTGAAATTGCTGACCTGGAGAGTGTATAAAGAGCTTTCATGGCACACATAAGTACGATAAGGCACCTAAATTACTGGGAACGGTTGAAGTCCCTTGATTTGTATTCCCTGGAATGCAGGCAAGAGAGATACATGATAATATACATTTGGAAAATTCTAGAGGAATTAGTACCAAACTTGCACACGAAAATCACTCCCTATGAAAGCAAAAGACTCGGCAAGAGATGCAACATTCCCCCAATGAAAAGCAGGGGCACCACAAGTATACTGAGAGACAACACAATAAGTGTTCGGGGCCCAAGACTGTTCAACTGCCTCCCAGCATACATAAGGGGGATTACTAATAGACCCCTGGCTGTCTTCAAGAAGGCACTGGACAGGCACCTAAAGTCAGTACCTGACCTGCTGGGCTGTGGTTCGTACGTCAGTTTGCGTGCAGCCAGCAGTAACAGCCTGGTTGATCAGACCCTGATGCACCACGAGGCCTGGTCTCAGACCGAGCCGCGGGGGCTTTGACCCCTGAAACCCCTCTCCAGGTATACTCCAGGTAACCAGTTTCTCCGGAATCCCTTCATAAATGTTACCTTGTTCACACTCCAACAGCACGTGAAGTCATAAAAACCGCTTGCCTCTACTCCTATCTAACAAGCTCACACATGTTTGCTGGATGTCTACACCCCTCGCACTCAAAACCTCCTTTACCCCCACCTCCCTCCAACCTTTCCTAGGGTGACCCCTACCTTGCCTTCCCTGCACTACAGATTTATAGGTCCTCAAAGTCATTCTATTTTATTTCATTCTCTCTAAATGTCTGAACCACCTCAGCAACCCCTCCTCAGTCCTCTAGATAATAATACTTTTAGTAATCTCACACCTTCTAATCTTCAAGCTGCAAATTCTCTGCATAATATTCACACAATGCATTGCCCTTAGACATGACATCTCCACTGCATCCAGCCTCTTTCTTGCTGCAACATTCTTAACCCATGCTTCACACCCATATAAGAGCATTGGTACCACTTTATTCTCATCCATTCCCTTTTTGCCTCCATGGATAATACTTTTTGTCGTCTCCACAATCCTATTCAGATTCAGATTTTTATTTCCTTGCAAGTTTACATTGAGATTATATAATTACAATAATATGTTTCAGTTTACATTGAGTTTATGTAATTACAATAATGAGTTGCAGTGGAAAGAGAGCCATTATCATACAATGGCATTATGGGCAGACTAAATTTAATGGCTTACAGACTACTTAATACTACTAGAGAAATTGATCATAGTTTGATTTGGTTGTACATCTGTATTTTAATTATAGCAGACAGAACAAGTTTACTCAAGTTAACAATCTGGGGATATAACATTGGGACAAGTTGAAAGTATTTTGCATAGACCCATCCACTGACAAGTCCACTCCCATATATCTGAGCACATTCACTTCCCTCCAATCTGATATCCAATCTTCCATTAGCTAAATTTTCATTACCCTCATCACCTTGTTCTTTCCTGTGTTCAATTTTAATTTCCTTCTTTTACATACCCTCCCAAATTCGTCCACCAACTTTTGCAACTTCTCTTTAAAATCTCCCAAAAGTCGTTACCAAAATACAACTGTGACATCTCCCACTGTGCATTAGATTCTTTATCATCCACTCCCACACTTCTTCCCAACACCCCAGCATTCACTACTCTTTCAACCCCATCTATAAATATATGAATCACCCATGGAAACATTATGCATCCCTGTCTAAGGTCTAGTTTTACTGGAAAATAACCTCCCTCCTAAATACCCTAACATGAGGCTCACTCTCCACATAAAAATTCTTAGCTGCTTTCAGTAACCTACCACTTATTCCATACACCTGCAACATCCACATATCTCCCCTATCCACCATATTATATGCCTTTTCCACATCCATAAATGTAACAAGAACTTCCTTACCTTTACCTAAATACCATTCACTTATATGCTTCAGTGTTAATATTTGGTCTACACATCCTCCACCCTTCAAAAAACCTGCTCTAATGATCAAACTAAATGCAAATTATGTGATCAGGCATATGGTCACTGTCTTGAACACTATGTGCTTAATTGTCCACTTATTGAGGAATATAGAGATAGACAGTATATTAACCTATGTGACATGTCAAGATATCTTATTAATGAAAATAAGGTACCAGTTATACTAAGCAAATTTCCTAAATTTGCTTGTAACAGATAAGTGAAATGTAGATATAAATCCAAATGTACAATTGTTAACCCTTTTGGGGCCTAGTGCCTAGGCCTTTTGTGTATCCATATGCTCTTGCGCTACTGTCCACAGGATGGATATGGGGTGCACAATAAACTAGCCACTTTGGTGGCAAAATCTAATCTAAATCAACTCTTTCAGTAATAACTATACCATACACTTTACCAGGTATACTCAACAGGCTTATTTCCCTATAATTCTTACACTCTCTTTTGTCCCCTTTGCCTTTATACAAAGAAATTATGCATGGTCTCTTCCAATCCCTAGGTACCTCTTTCATACATATTTTGAATAAAGTACAGTGGTACTATATTTTTCATTCAGAATGCGTTCAAGTGCCATACCAAACAATTTATCTCTAAATGTTGTAATAGACTAGTCCTTAGACCCCCAAATTACACTTAAAAGCATTTAAAATAACTCATAAGGGTGAGTTTGGGACCATCGTACCAGTGCCAGACTTCCATTTATCCCACCTACTTTAACATTTCTGTCTTTATCCATAAATTCCAGGTTTTATTCCTTTTCATTTTACCCACAATCTCACGCACCTTCCCCACATTCACATCTGGCTCTTCTTCGCTCCTAAAAGGTGTTATACCTCCTGACCAATGCATGAAATCACAGATTCCCCTCTCTTCATCAACATTTAAGTGTTGTACAACACATGCTTTTTAATTTTGGTGCAAGTTGGTTGCATATGCTAAAAAATAACTCAATTATATGATCAATTTATATATACTGTAATGTACTATGCAGTGATAATGAAGGTATTACATAGGTACATTGAGAAGTAAAGTGTCATATTTACAGTAGTGTATACAATAACATTGGCAAGCTGACAACAGGGTCATGATTTTAATCACATTTAAGCAATTAAAAATTTGGGTGCTGGCTGTAGTGTTTCCAATATACATGCTACATGTACTTTGCCAAAAGGCTGTGAGGGGTCAAGATTCTTATTATGCAGTTTTTTATCAGGGTTTATTTTTATTATTATTATTATTATTAACACATCGGCCGTTTCCTGCTGAAGCAGGGTGACCCAAAAAAGAAGAGACAAACCATACCACGGGTGGGGTTCGAACCCGCGGTCAGAGAGTCTCAAAACTCCTGACTGTCGCGTAAGCCACTGGACCAGCTATCTTCAATAAGATTCAAACAACTAGGTATATTTCTACACCATAGGAAGGTTAGCATAGGCATCACTGTGTCCACAAATGCAAGTTTTTACAGACGAATCTCCTGCTAGCATGGCGTGACGAACTCTAGCTCAAGTCCCCCTCAAAGTCGTCAACATGACTCATGAAATCGTAATGACGATTTCGTGAGTCAAGAAGAGACACTTTCATTATCATTCACTCCATTACTGTCTTGCCAGAGGCGCATCTACACACCTCGTTATTATCATAATGAAAAATATCACTGATTATTCTCACTTGACTAGTGTTCTGGCCGATAGCATCTAGAGATCCCTCAGTATTTGAAACTTTAATAGATATGATGATTAACAAATTCAAGTTCTTCAGGCATACATGTAGTTCCCAATCTTTACAAGAATTGAAGCTTTTCTTATTTGAACTTTGGTTTCAGTAGAGAGAAATGTTGCACTCACAAATATATCCAAAGTTTATGTTTCTCTATGATACTTTGATTTTTTTGCAAGATAGCATATACAGTAAACCCTCTGATAATGTTACATTCCTAACAGTAAGGTAGCAATGTGAAGTAAAGAATAGGGAAAATAGATCTACATTCCAGGCACCTCCAAATATGCCCTGGCCCTGGGTGCCATCATTAATATCCAGAGATGAGGTAGGGAGATGAAAATAGAAAACACCCTTTGAGAAACTTGAGTGTGTGAGGTAAGTGACACTAACATAAAGCAAATGTAGGTGGCATGAGAGGCACTGGGGAAGGAGAGGAGCTGTGCCTCCCCAAACACTTGTCTTGTATGCACAACTTAGTGGAGTGAAATGGTATACAATACCAATGCAATGTAAAAAGAGAGACAAATGCAGTAAATCACGATCCTTTATTGACAGCATTTTGCCCACACAGTGGGCTGTATCAAGTCACAGACAGATCTACCTGGGGAAAGAGAATGTTCATATATATTTGTCCAGCCTGTTATCAATGTCCAGCCTGTTATCAATGTCCAGCCTGTTATCAATGACATGAAGTGTCACCTGACACTTCATGTCATCATGCTGTCTATATATATGCACATCCTTTTTCCCAGGTAGATCTGTTTGTGACTTGATAACATCCACTGCGTGGGCAAAATGTTATCATTAAAGGATCACATTTTACTGCATTTGTGTCACTTTTTCCCATACACAACTTGAGCTGGAGAGGAAAAAAATTTCAATGTGTAGTACCCAGATGTTGTGCTTAACTTGATGCTATGGAAACCTATGGCATAGGTTCGATTAAAATTTAGTGCATTAGGTAATTTTTAAATTTTTTATGGCACATATTATCAAGATTTTTGCTTGCTATCAAAATTTTTGATTACGCTTTTTGAATCTTGTTGCTACAAAAATGCATTATGTGAAGTTGCGTTGTAAGAGGGTTTACTGTATATCAGTGTTTCTCAAGTGGTGGGTTGCAGCCTCCATTGGGGCTGGTGAATAAGTAAAGTTAAGCAACTTGTGAGTCATGAGTCAAATGGAAAGTTGGGCTCAGAAACACTGTTGTAATCATGCAGATTTTTCAAGCACTTGAAACTTCATGTTCATCTAGATTAAAGACTCATTACTGTATCGAATACTAATGGAAATTATTCACCTTAAATATTTTCATATTCTCTTTCATACTAATCTTGGTTCTATGCTTTGCAGTTTTATCAGAATGGCTTTAATTCTTTTCTCTGGATTTGTCATATTTTGATTACATGCAGTGTGCAGTGTGTATCTGAATATGAATTTCATTCCATTTGCTATGCCATTTCTAATATTGTTCACTAATACAGATGTATATCAAATAACATGGTATCTGGCAGTTTATACATGTGAAACTACTGTAACTGTTTTCATCTTGTTTCACATACTGATACTGTAATTCCTATTAGCCTGTACTATTTAAATGTTATTAGTTTGACAAATTTACGTGTTTTTCTACCTAACATATGCATGCATTAGCCAGTCAGATTTTCAGACTAGTAGCAGCTAATAATAATAATAATTCAGGCACTTGCATATAGACTTAGGCACTTGCATATATTGTAAACTTAGCCTTCCATAGTACTGCATTCAAGTGATAAGTCATGCCTTTCACTCAACGACCATTGGTTATTCTTCCAGCCTAGTTTGTTATCAGAGGTGAATGATAATCATAACTTATTGGTTTGCTTGAAATTTTATATTACTTGAAATTTTATATCACTTCCTTCAGTTGCTTTTCTTTCCACATGATTCCACTGAGATTTTTTTTTCAAAGTACTGAATTACATTTCTGTAAAACTCATGATTTGTTGGAAATGTGGAACTCTTATGTACAACTGCTGCCATACTTTACTCATGCAAATCTGTCTATTCCTTTCCTCTCATTATTGAAGATATTTTTCTGAAAACATTTTTAATTACCTCCAGAGTGATTCAGGACAATATTGTGCTGATATCTCGGGCCCTACGACATCAGTTTGTTATCCCAGAGTGGCATGATTTTACTTCATATATAGAAGAGTTCTACTGGTCTGTCAAAAGTCTCACATCTGGGAAGGTTAGTTACTTGTATTCTTTCACCTCTCCATGTATGAATACATGTATGTTCATTTCCTTAGTGAAATGAAATGTTTCAGATCAAGGAGTTTTCAGTTTTCATCCTTTAACTTTTGCCATTGAAGGTCCTCCTTTTAAAACTGACTTTATTATAAAAAAAATCAGACCTGAGATGTGTTATAACAAACATTTGATGGAAAATTACCATTACTGACACTCTTATGCTGTACTGTATTATGAAGATCAACAATTTATTCTCTGTAGAATATGTTTCTATGACCACAATAGGCCATGATCATTTTATGTGTTAAAAATGCAAGGCAGCCACTAGAATGTGATATAGAAAAGAATTTGTGAGGAATCATATGCTAGATTGCTTATAAAACACTTACTTTGAGATAATGACAAACAATGTAGCAGACATGACTATAATGTGAATGATATTAGGAAGAAAGTACATATAATTTTGCTGTGAAAATACTAGTCAACTGCAGCAGTCAGCCTTGGATCATATGATCATGAAACACGGCAGCATATCCCACTCCATCAGAAGATTTATGGCCACTAGCATACATAACAACAATACTGGAGTGTGATTGGAAATTATCAAGACAAGTGAAAAAGTGAGTACCAATCCAGATCAGAGAAGGAAGACTCCAGGAATGGGGTGGAGGAGCAGATTTGGTTCACAGAGACATCCCAAGGGAAGAGGAAGAGGTAAGAAATAGGTAGTATAGAAAGTTGAGGTAGAAAAAAAGACATAATAAGTATTTAGAGGAGTAGATTGAAAAGTCATAATGAAGAGGAGTAATGGTTAAATCATTTTTTTTTTTACACAGGGTGTGCCAAGGTTAGGATCCCTAACTTTATTGACAAGCTATTGACAAGTTAAGGATTCCTAACTTTATTGACAAGTAGGGAACAGGATGAAGTTGGAGCCATCTGTGGGCTAGCATTTTCATTTGATTAACTGACTTTATCTCATTGACATCATTATGCTACATGAATGTGTTCCAGACTCGAGTCATCCTGGGAATAAATGATCTCAGATGAAGTGATGTTCTGGAGAAGGGTACAGCCAGAGTGAAGTTGCTGTTTTCTGCCTGTCTTGTAGTATAGAAGCTTGCTTCTTGCTGTCCTCAAGTGGGGCCAAGTGTGGTACTTTGACAATGTTGGCCTTGGACATAACAGTAAGGCTGCCCACATCCCTCCTGTGTTGAAGGCTCTGCTGAAATGACAGATCTATCCAGGATGGGTCCAGGCGAGAGATGAGACGTCTTGCTCTGTTCTCTACTCTGTCAAGCAGTCGCAGATGAGAGGGGGGCAGGCAAACCAAGAAAGTGGAGCATACTCAAGGTGTGAGCGTGCTTGTGCCTCATACAGAATCTTGCAACCCTACTGTCAAGCAGATGCGAGATACGTCAAAGTGCTGTAAGCTTCCTGGCTGCCTTGTTTGCAAGATTTACAACGTGGTTCTTCATGGTCAGTTTGGAGTCAAATTTGACCCCAAGGATATCAACTTCTTTCCCAGGTACCAACACTCTCCCATTTATACTTACTACTACTCCGGCATTACCATCATGGTGCCTAGAGACCATCATCATTTGTGTTTTCTCACTTGCAAATGTTACCTGCCATCCGTTTCCCAAGCTGATATAGCTCTTAGCTGGTGATTGATGTAGCTTAGAGCAACTGGCATTTCTTTTCTTTGATAAGTAAATGTCAGAGTACAGTCGTCTGGATATGCATGGGATTCTGGGATGAGATGAAGAAGGTCATTGAAGTAGACATTCCATAACAATGGTCCCAGCACACTTCCTTGTGGAACACTTGGATGTCTTGCTGATTCTTTTCCATTGAGAACTACCCTTAGAGATCTACCATGAAGGTAATCACTGAGGAGACATAGCATAGAGCCTGCAACTCCCAGTGCTTGCAGTTTTGCCAAGAGGCCCTGGTGACACACACTGTCAAAAGCACCAGCAATGCCCAATGCTACCACACAGCTGACTCTGGATTCATCCAGTGACTGGTGCCATTTAGTGGAAAGGTTTAACAACAGATCAGCAGCAGAGTAACCTTTCCTGAAGCTATATTGACGGTCACAAAGTAGTGAGTGGTAGTCAAAAAACTCTCATTTGTCTTGAGATTATTGTCTCGAGGATCTTGCCAGTGATTGACAGGAGTGACACTGGCCTGTAGTTGCTGATTTCTGCTCTGCTCTTCTTTTTATGAGCAGGGACTACATTTGCCTCTTTCCACAGAGAAGGCCATTTACACTGTACTAGGCAGTGCTGAAATTTGCGAGTTAGAGTTGGTGCTATCTGGTCTGCACATCTCACCAATCTTGGGCTCAACTTGTCTGAGCCACAGCCTTTTCTTGGTCAAGCTATTACTCGGCAGGAGATGCAACATTCCCTGATGAAAAGCGGGGGCGCCACGAGTACATTGAGAGACAACACAGTAAGTGTCCAGGGCCCAAGACTGTTCAACTGCCTCCCAGCATACGTAACAGGGATTACCAATAGACCCCTGGCTGTTTTCAAGAAGGCACTGGACAGGCACCTAAAGTCAGTACCTGACCAACCAGGCTGTGGTTCATACGCCAGTTTGGGTGTGGCCAGCAGTAACAGCCTGGTTGATCAGACCCTGATCCACCATGAGGCCTGGTCTCAGACCGATCCACGGGGCGTTGTCCCCTGAAACCCTCTCAGGTAAACCTCCTCCTGTCTTATTGTCACCACTGGCAGTTTTGACAGCTCTTGCAGCTAGCCAAGGAGGGTCTCTTGCTGGATCAGGAACTTGTATTTTGGTAGCAAAGAGTTTGGCAAAATGGTCAGCTTTTTCTTTACTACTAGTAGAGGTGGTTCCATCCTGTTGATTTAGAGATGGAGTAAGTTCATCAGGCAGATAACTTTGTCTGTCCTTGACCAGGGACCACCAGGTTTTGGAGCCTACTCTACCTGATGCTAGCTTTCTTTTTGTGTTCTCCTCCCATTTAGAGATGACCCACTTTTGAACTTCACCCATATGCCTACAGGCTTGCCTGTGCAAGTTCCTGTTATAGGTAGTAGGATGTCTCTTTGACCTCCGCCATGCCTTGTACTTAGCAGTACAGCCTCTCTACAATGAAAGCCAAACCAAGGCTGATCTGTAGGCTTCGTCACATACTGCCGGTGAGGGATGTGTTCTTGTTGTAGATTAAAGATGTGTCTAGTGAAGGCATTCACTTGGTTGTCAACATCTCCTTGGAGAAGAGCATTCCAATCAGTGGTGGAGAGCTCAGAGCAAAGGGCTGGCCAATTACCTCTTTCCCATAGCCAGGTTGTGCGTGTGGACTCCTCAACTTGTTCTGTTGGGATCTTATGTGTCGAAAAACAGCCTTGTGGTCAGATGATCCAACATAGCCGAGGGTTGACAAGTGACTATACCATCTGCCAGATCACTCACTCCTGGGTCAAGGGAGGAGCCAGAGATGTAAAAAGTAAGTGAAGTAAATTTTATTTCATTGCAATTTTACATAGATATTGGTAGTTACAATTATAAACGGAAGTGCAAGGAGAGCCACTGACATGCCATGGCATTAGGGGCAGCAATCTGATGACTTATAGACTATGTACATAATATTAGAGAAATTGATTGAGTTTATTCTAGTTATATATTTGATTTCAAATTACAATATGATGATATTATACTGTTAAAATTACAATATGATGATATTACATTGTAAAAGTGTTTAGGAGGATGGTAATATAAAATTGAGATCATCTTAAGGAAAATAACATTGAGCATTTTTTAAAGTAATTTATAGTATGAGTATTTAGTTTAGGGTGAGTAGGGGTAACATAATAGTAACATATTAGTAAAATTGAAATTATCTTATAGGAAAATAATATTGAGCATTTTTGAAAGTAGTTTACAGTATGAGTATTTAGTTTAGGGTGAGTAGGTGGTCTTTGAGAAGAGTCTTAAATTGATTTTCAGACAAGGTTATCTTAGTATTTACTAGTAATGAATTCCAGATTCTGGGGCCCTTTATGTGCATAGAATTTTTACATAGGTTGATATGGACTCGGGGTATATCAAAAAGTGATCTGTGTCTTGTGTTGTGGTCATGGGTCCTATTAAAGTTGGTGAGGAGAATTTTGAGCGGAGGGTTTATATTAGAGTGTAGAGTTTTATGTATGTAGTAGGCACAAGAATAAGTATGAATGTTCTTTATGGTGAATAGTTTTAGGCTTTTGAATATTGGTGGAGTATGCTGTCTGGAGTGGGAATTTGTTATCATTCTGACTGCAGCCTTTTGCTGGGTTATGAGTGGTCTAAGGTGATTTAATGTTGTTGATCCCCATGCACAAATTCCATAGGTGAGATAAGGGTAGATAAGTGAATGATATAGTGCAAGGAGAGCTGATTGAGGCACATAATAGCGTATCTTTGATAATATGCCTACTGTCTTTGAGATTTTCTTGGAAATTTGTTTTATGTGTGTTTGAAATTTAAGGCTACTGTCAAGGTGGATTCCCAGGAATTTTCCTCTTGAGTCTTGTGATGGGTGAACCATTGAGCATTGTTAAGTGGAACATTTGTGGCTTTGTTTCCAAACTGTATGAAGTAGGTCTTGTCAGTATTGAGAGTAAGCTTGTTAGTCGTCATCCATGTTGATATTTTCTGTAATTCGGCATTAACAGTGTTGGCCAGTATGACTGGATTTGGGTGAGAGAAAACATATGTTGTGTCATCTGCAAATAATATGGGTTTGAGTAGTTGTGATGCATTCGGTAGGTCATTTATGTAAATGAGGAATAGGAGTGGTCCCAGGACACTTCCTAGAGGGACTCCGACTGTAATTTGTTGTGTGGAAGAGTTCGCTCCATTTGTGTACACGTATTGGCTTCTGTTGCTAAGGTATGACTTTAGGTAGTTGAGTGGGTGCCCCTTATACCATAGTGTGCTAATTTTGTGAGCAGTAAATCATGGTCAACTGTACATATCAAAAGCTTCGTAGATCAATGAAGATTCCCAATGGGACTTCTTT
>WNWK01019679.1:0-37282 GCA_009830355.1 Cherax destructor | reverse complement strand
GGGGGGGAAAAGGGGGACAGGTCAAATACATTAAAACACAAGCCAGTTTACGATTCTCGAAATCGAAAAACAAAGAAGACCAGTACAGATCAAAACACAGACGACCAATCCAGTACAATAACACACAAGACCAGTACAGCACAATAACACAGAAGACCAGTACAGTACAATAACACAGAAGACCAGTACAGTACAATAACAAAGAAGACCAGTACAGTACAATAACACAGACGACCAGTATAAAAGCTTACGTAAACACGATGTTTACGAAATAAGAACTTACGAAACTCGGGGGTCCACTGTACATTGCACCTTACTGTGGTCTCACAGGCCACATAAGTTACATAAAAAAAGAAAATAGTGAAAAAAACAAGAAATCTACGAATGGAAGTAAACAGAAGTTTACCGAGTCATTGGAATTCGCCGCTGTTGCCATACGCAGCTCATTCTGCCAACTTTACGCCTCCATATCTCTAAATACTGATCGCAAAAATTTGTTTTTAGGCTTAACAATCACCAAAATAATCCTAACACATTTTGGTAAGAAAAAATAAAAAAAAAATTTCAAATATTTCCCGACATAGAACGACAGTTTCAGAAAGGGGTCTCAGACAGTCAAAGGGTTAAAAGACAGATCAGCAGACATAATTATTCCCAAGTCCTTTACATGTTCCTTTCGTTCTATGTGGTGACCCTCTTTTATTATTTTTTTATTAACACATCGGCAGATTCCCACCAAGGCAGGGTGGCCGAAAAGAAAAACTTTCATCATCATTCACTCCATCACTGTCTTGCCAGAGGGGTGCTTTACACTACAGTTATAAAACTGCAACATTAACACCCCTCCTTCAGAGTGCAGACACTGTACTTCCCATCTTCAGGACTCAAGTCCGGCCTGCCGGTTTCCTGAATCCTTCATAAATGTTACTTTGCTCACACTTCAACAGCACGTCAAGTATTAAAAACCATTTGTCTCCATTCACTCTATCAAATACGCTCACACATGCTTGCTGGAAGTCCAAGCCCTCGCACACAAAACTTCCTTTACCCCTCCCTCCAACCTTTCCTAAGCCGACCCCTACCCTGCCTTCCTCCACTACAGATTTATACACTCTCGAAGTTATTCTGTCTCGTTCCATTCTCTCTACATGTCCGAACCACCTCAACAACCCCTCCTCAGCTCTCTGGATAATAGTTTTGGTAATCCCGCACCTCCTCCTAATTTCCAAACTCCGAATTCTCTGCATTATATTCACACACACATTGACCTCAGACATGACATCTCCACTGCCTCCAGCCTTCTCATTGTTGCAACATTCATCACCCATGCTTCACACCCATATAAGAGTGTTTTTATAACTATACTCTCATACATTCCCTTCTTTACTTCCATGGACAAAGTTCTTTGTCTCCACAGACTCCGAGTGCTCCACTCACCCTTTTCAATCATCAATTCTATGATTCACCTCATCCTTCATAGACCCATCTGCTGACATGTCCACTCCCAAATATCTGAATACATTCACCTCCTCCATACTCTCTCCCTCCAATCTGATATCCAATCTTTCGTCACCTAATCTTTTGTTATCCTCATCACCTTACTCTTTCCTATATTCACTTTCAATTTTCTTCTTTTACACACCTACCAAATTCATCCACCAACCTCTGCAACTTCTCTTCAGAATCTCCCAAAAGCACAGTGTCATCAGCAAAAAGCAACTGTGACAACTCCCACTTTGTATTTAATTCTTTATCTTTTAACCCCACACCTCTTGCCAAGACCCTCGCATTCACTTCTCTTACAACCCCATCTATAAATATATTGAACAACCATGGTGACATCACACATCGTTGTCTAAGGCCCACTTTTACAGGGAAATAGTCCCCTTCCCTCCTACACACTCTAACTTGAGCCTCACTATCCTCATAAAAACTCTTCACTGCTTTCAGTAACCTACCTCCTATTCCATACACCTGCAACATCTGCCACATTGCCCCTATCCACCCTATCATACGCCATAAATGCCACAAAAACCTCTTTACCCTTATCCAAATACTGTTCACCTATATTTTCACTGTAAACACTTGGTCTACACACCCCTACCTTTCCTAAAGCCCCCTTGTTCATCTGCTATCCTGCTTTCTGTCTTACTCTTAATTCTTTCAATAATAACTACCATACACTTTACCAGGTACACTCAACAGACTTATTTCCCTCTTGCGTTTTGTATATAGTGTTCCTTTTGAGTTCATTTTTTCCATACCTAAGCAGCTGAAACTTATCACCATTGAACGTCATGTTGTTCTCCACTGCCCACTGGAAGACCCTGCTTATGCCTTCCTGTAATTTTTCAGTGTCCTCTACTGTAGTGACTTTCATGCTTATTTTAGTGTCATCTGCTAGTGGCATTAAAAGAAAAAGGGAAGTAACCCCAGAAAAGAACTTGGCACCTGCAGTGTTAATGGAAGGGGATTTCCCTTCCAAACACTAGCATACTACTCCATCCTTTTCCCTCCTTCCGTCTTCCACACATCAACAACTCTTCAATAAATGTAAGTGACATGTTATTGTACTATTACAGTATTTCTTTATTTCTCATAAACTTGTGTGTAAATGCATGTCTTATGTTGTAAAAAAATGTTTTATTTTACTACTTTTGGAAGTCTGGAACGGATTAATTTTATTTCCATTATTTCTTATAAGGAAAATTGATTAGGATAACGATAAAATCGGTTACAGATACGCCCTCTGTGACAGATTAATATCGATAACTGAGGTACCACTGTATGTAAATCAACAAATTCATTGTGAAAAATATTCTTTACCCAGGACTGAGGAATTATTGTCTGTAGTGGGTAAAGGCAAAATATTTACAAAATTAGATTTAACCCTTTGGGGTCGACAGGCCCTCTCCCAAACTCGTTATCAGTGTCGAAAATTTTTTGGAAGAAAAAAAAATATGAAATGATAGAATCTTTTTCCGATCATAACGATACCAAAAGTTTGAAATTTGATAGAAAACTTACGGAATTATGCTCTCGCGAAGTTATTGGTCTCAATGATATTTATGCATCGGCGATTTCGCCCACTTTGAGCCCTATTTTTGGCCAATTCCAATATTCCAGTCTACTAAAATCATAGCTATTTCGCTAGAAACCACCCATTTACCAATTTGAACCCAAAAAAGTGGTCAGAAAATGGCAATTTGGCCAATTTCACACAAATTTCAAATGATGCCAATTTCAAAATAGGGTCCAGAATAAACAAGGCAGACATTCCTGGCACTAAAATAACATCTTCTCTGTTCATTAGTCACGTCTCCAGGCCCCTCTTACATTACTTTTGCTTTCCATTTTGAATTTTTATTCTCAAAAAATAGAAGATTTACTGTTATGTATACAACTGCATCATTGTAAAAACGGTATAAATAATATCAGCGCACTTGTGAAAGAAAATTAGACTCGCCAGTTGACATGTATTGTACGAGTGGCGTGATTTGTTTACTCTTGAACATCGGCAAAAATCAAACATTTTCGCTATTTTGAGCTCAATTTCTAAGTACTTGTCATCGTAAAACCAATCAAAATCATCTCTATTTCTGTAGTATATCTTCCATTCTATCAAATGAGACCAAGAAAACAAGAATAGTACATCAATAAATACCATACGAAAATAGACTTCAAAGTCGCTGTTTTAAACAAAAAATATGGTCAGTTGTTTTTTTCTAATTATGCAGTGTGTGCTGCAGGATTCTTTTTATACTGCACACACTGACCACACAGACCCATTCTGTCATATGTATGCCTACCAGCCGATTCCCGCTTAATTTGAGACCGCTAGAATTTATGCGTACGTACTAGTACGGCACCGACCCTGGCATCTAAAACGTAGTACTAGTACGGTACCGACCCCCAAAGGGTTAAAGGATGCTTATTTGCAGATACCTGTAGATGAAAGGAGCCAACAACTGTTAGTAATTAATACCCACATGGGACTTTTTAAATATAAGAGATTACCTTTTGGAATTTCCTCATCTCTTGGTATTTTCCAAAAATTTATTTCTCAGTTGTTTCTTAAATTGGAAGGGGTAGCATCCTATTTGGATGATATCATAATATGTGGTGCCACAGAAGCTGAGCATGATGTTAGACTCAGGCAGGTGTTGAGTATTTCACAAGAGCATAATACAGTACTGAATAAGGATAAGTCAGTGTTGAAAACCAGATCTATTAAATATCTGGGGTATGAAATTTCAGGGTAAGGTATTAAACCTTCTTCTAAGAAGGTTGAGGCTCTTGTGAATTTACCTTCACCTACGTCCGTAGGAGAAGTTCAGTCCTTTGTGGGGATGGTGACATATTATTGTAAATTCATTAAAAACCATTCATTAATTATGGCACCATTGCATGATTTATTAAAAAAGGGGGCTACATTTCAGTGGTCTTCAGTGGAAGAGGAGGCTGTTCAAAGGATTAAAAAACAATTAGTGTTGACTAATTTTACAGGAGAGCATCCATTAATAATGAGGTTGATGCTTCTTCTGTAGGTGTTCGATGTGTGTTAATCCAGAAAGAAAATGGCCAGGAAAAACATGTATATTTTGCTATTAAGAAACTTTCTCCAGAAGAACAGAATTATTCTCAACTTGATAAGAAGGTCTAGCTTTAGTGTATGCTGTAAAAAATTCAGATATTTTTTGCTAAGGAGAAAGTTTGTTGCTCGCACAAATCATAAACCATTGCTAGGTTTGTTTGGAAAAGGAAAACATTCCAGTAAATGCAAATGCCAGAATTCAGCGTTGGGCTCTGTTATTAGCTCAGTATGATTATGAATTGTTATTCAAGGCTGGCAAGGAAAATGTTATTGCAGATGCATTAAGTAGATTACCTATTGAAGATCACAGCTTAGAGTCAGGTACACCTTCAAAATATGTAAGATTAGTAGTCTCTAGATTTCCAAAATATCTCATTTGACAAAATCGAAGAGGAAACTGGGATAGATGCTGTATTATCTCAATTAGTAAATAATGTTAAATATGGGTGGTGTAAGAACAGTGCACTTTTATCTGACTATAATTCAGTCAAATCAGATTGACTATTCATGGTGATGTATTACTGTATAGAAATAGAGTGGTAGTGCCTGTAAAATTAAGATGTAGGGTATTAGA
Organism: Cherax destructor; assembly: GCA_009830355.1. Taxonomy (NCBI): domain Eukaryota; kingdom Metazoa; phylum Arthropoda; class Malacostraca; order Decapoda; family Parastacidae; genus Cherax; species Cherax destructor. The sequence continues at coordinate 32,114 of WNWK01019679.1, read as the reverse complement.
GTATTTACATATGGATCATAATGGTATTAATGCTATGAAAGCAGAACCAAGGCAGTGGGTCTGGTGGCCAAACATGGACAAAGACATTGCGGAAGTGACAAAGAATTGTCCGATTTGTTTTAAGAATTTTAAGCCAATTTCATCTCCTGTCCTATCTTGGCCCAGCACTGGGAAACTGTGGTCTAGAGTGCATATAGACTATGCAGGTCCAGTTAAGGGCAAATATTTTTTGGTAATTGTGGATTCTTTTTCAAAATTCTTAGATGTGCAAATAACTATAGTTCCAACATCCACAGTTACTATTGAGTTACTGAGGAAATCCTTTTCTAATTTTGGGTTACCAGACATAGTTGTGTCAGATAATGCTGCATACAGTGGAACCCCGAGTTTCGAACGCCTCGGCAATCGAACAAATCAAGTTTAGAACGCTTTTTCGAACAAATTTTGTCCCAACTATCGAACACTTCCCGCATTTCGAACAAGTGCGTACCAGACCTGCGCGCCTCGCCGCACAGGCGTCCTGAGCCAGTCAAGCGTTGTTTACCCTTGAGTGAACATTACCCTGCACGCTCATCCAAACGTTTCAAAATTAATTGTGTTTGGAGCTTGTTCATTAAGTGTGACTGTGAAATAAGCTACCATGGGTCCTAAGAAAGTTCCTAGTGGTACCCCTGTCGTGAAGAAAGTGAAAAACACCATAGACATGAAGAAGGAAATTATTCAAAAATACGAGAGTAGGGTGCGAATTTCTGAGCTTGCCAGGATATATGGCATAAACAGGTAACTATCGCTTCTATCCTGGCAAAGAAGGAATAAATCAAGTAAGTTGATGTTGCAAAAGGTGTTGATATCCTAGCCAAAAATAGACCACAAATAGTCGAACAAGTTGAGAAGTTGGTGATAGTGTGTCGGAGACAATCATTTGTGAAAAGGCAAGGCAGTTGCATGCCGATCTTGCAAAGAAAATGCCTGGAACCAGTGCTGATTGTAGTGTTAGTGATTTTAAGGCCAGCAGAGGCTGGTTTGACATATTTAAGAAGCATAGTGGCATACACAATGTGGTAAGGCATGGTGAGGCTGCCAGTTCAGACAAACGTGTGGCTGAAAAACTCATAAACAAGTTTCAGGACTACATAAAGACTGAAAATTTGAAACCCGAACAAGTGTTCAATTGTGACGAAACAGGCCTGTTTTGGAAGAAAATGTCCAACAGGACCTACATTACTCAGGAGGAAAAGGCACTGCCAGGACACAAGCCTATGAAAGACAGGCTAACTCTTATGTTTTGTGCTAATGCTAGTGGGGATTTTAAAGTGAAGCCTTTACTGGTGTATCACTCAGAAAATCCCAGTGTTCAACAAACACAATGTCGTTAAGAATAGATTGTGTCTTGTGGAGAGCTAGTCAGAATGCATGGGTCACAAGGCACTCCACTCCACTCCTCCTCCACTCCTCCTCCACTCCTCCTCCACTCCTCCTCCACTCCTCCTCCTCTCCTCCTCCTCCTCCTCCCTCTCCTCCTCCTCCCTCCTCCTCTCCCTCCTCCCCTCCTCCTCCCTCCTCCTCCTCTCCTCCTCCCTCCTCTCCTCCCTCTCCTCCTCCTCTCTCCTCTCTCTCCTCCTCCTCCCTCTCTCCCTCCTCTCCTCTCCTCTCTCCTCTCTCTCCTCTCTCCTCTCTCTCCTCTCTCTCCTCTCCTCTCTCTCTCTCTCCTCTCTCTCCTCTCTCCTCTCTCCTCCTCTCTTCTCTCTCCTCCTCTCTTCTCTCTCCTCCTCTCTTCTCTCTCCTCCTCTCTTCTCTCTCCTCCTCTCTTCTCTCTCCTCCTCTCTTCTCTCTCCTCCTCTCTTCTCTCTCCTCCTCTCTTCTCTCTCCTCCTCTCTTCTCCTCTCTCCTCTCTTCTCCTCTCTCCTCCTCTCCTCTCGCCCATGGACCAGCAGGTCATTTCCAACTTCAAAAAACTCTACACAAAAACAGTGTTTGAAAAGTGCTTTGAAGTGACCTCGGACACTCAATTGACCCTTCAAGAGTTCTGGAAGAATCACTTCAATATCTACAACTGCATAGGCCTTAGAGGTAAGGCTTGGAATGCAGTGACTTTCAGGACTTTGAACTCTGCTTGGAGACCACTGTGGCCAGGTTGTGTCCAACAGAGGGATTTTGAAGGGTTTGAGGCTGACCCTGACCCTGCCGACCCTGTGCCTGTTGTGGAAAGTATTGTGGCATTGGGCAAACCCCTGGGTTTGGAGGTGAGTGGCGAGGATGTGGAAGAGTTGTTGGAGGGCCACAGGGTAGAGCTAACAACTGAAGAGCTGCAAGAGCTGGAACTGGAAGAGTTGAGGCTCTTGTTTCACAGGAGGAAGAGGGACTGGTTGAGGTGCCTTCTTCAGAGATTAAGGAGATTTGTTCAAAGTGGAACGATGTTCAAAGGCTTGTGGAGAAATACCACCCTGACCAAGCTGAAACAAGCCATATCAGCAATATGTTCAGTGACAAAACAATGTCCCACTTCAGGCAAATCTTAAAGAGGCGCCAGAAACAGAGGACTCTGGACAGTTATTTTGTGCGACAGGGGTCCAGTGACTCTCAAGCTGGTCCTAGAGGGATTAAAAGACAAAGAAGGGAAGTAACCCCAAAGTGGGACTTGTTACCTGAAGTCCTTATGGAGGGGGATTTACCTTCCAAATACTAAGCCCTCCCTCCCTCACTCCTCCTCCCTATCTTCCATATGCCATCAACAGTCTTCAATAAAGGTAAGTAAAAATGTTATTTTATTTGTTTAAATATTTAAATACATGCATTTATTTAATATATCTTTACTATGTAATTCTTGTGTGTATATAGAAATATAATTAATCTCATTAAAATGTGTTTTTTTTTAATATTTTTGGGTTTCTGGAACGGATTAATTGTATTTCCATTATTTCTTATGGGAAATATTGATTCGACTTTTGAACGTTTCGAGTTTAGAACAAGCTCCTGGAACGGATTATGTTCGAAACTCGGGGTTCCACTGTACTTTGTATCACAAGAGCTGGAAGCATTCTTTAGTAAGAATAGTATTGAACATGTTACTCCAGCCCCATACCATCCATCATCAAATGGTCTGGCAGAGAGGGTAGTAAGGACGTTGAAGGAAGGATTACACAAATTTACAAAAGGATCTCTCAATACCAGATTATGTAGGTTCTTATATAACCATAGGAAAACTGTTCATTCCTCCACTAGTAAGACACCAGCAGAAATGATGTTTAATAGGAATTTTAAAGTTCCTGTATCAGCTCTCAAATGTCATATTGCAGAAGACAATTCATTGCCTAAGATGCCTGCTGGTGAACTTCAAGTTGAGGTGAAGCAATTTACAATTGATGATGCTGTGTATGCAAGAAATTTTGGGAAAGGTGACCCTTGGGTAGAAGGGAAGATTGTAGAGGTATTAGGGGTTAGAAATTACAAAGTGTTAATTAGAGGTTTTGGTAATATGATATGGAAAAGGCATATAGATCAACTTAAGCCAAGGTTTAGGAGTGGAGAGCAACCACTGATTCCAACAGTACCAAAAGCTGTAAGGAGTGGTTTAGAGGAACTGCCCACAATAGATAATAGTGGTAATAAATTTAAGGATCAGGTTAGCATGCAGGAAGAACCTCCTGGGAGGTTTGATAAGGAAAGCAGCAGCGTGAGGAAAGAGGTTGCAAACCCTCCATCTCTCCAGCGTTTCAGAAGGGTTGTCAAACCTCCAGATAGGTTGGATTTATAAGTAGTTGGATGATGGGCTAATTTTTATATGGTAACCATTCCACCTGTTGTGATATAAGGTAATTTAGAAAAGGAGGAATGTAAGGTGTTGGGAGCAGTGAGAGGATTAAATACTATGTTTATGTTCATTCATTTATAGCTGTGTTGTTGTTATGGAAAGGCCCATGGAGAGTACACTTGTTATTGTTACTCTGGCTTTCATTAACCTCCAACCATAACAAGTGGAATTCCAGGCACGACAAAATACTTCAATATTTCCCTAATATCAACTCTACGGCTTATTTATCTATCATAATTCATCTATGACATAATAAACAATATTAATAACACAGATATATGATATATACACTAGAATGAATGAAATATTACGTATGTGAGTAGTGGTAGTGGAGGCGGCAGCACAGCAGCCGTTGTTGTTGGGGTGTATAGGGACACAACAGCGGCGATTCCTGCTCCTGACTACATACCTTGCCATGCTTTTATTATAACAGAAAATGGAGTGTTTGTAAGGCAAACTCCATTAGATCACTACGTACATAGTTTCATAAGGAAAACAATAATACAGTGGAACCACGAGTTTCGGCCGTAATCCGTTCCAGAAGCTAGACCTAAACTCATTTTTTTAAAGAATAAATACTATAGTTTTACATACAGAAAACAATGAGAAATACATATAAAACACTAATTTTAATGGATAAATGAACATTTAAATAAGTTTTACCTTTATTGAAGACTCTTGTTGGCATATGAGAGGCAGGAGTTTGTTTGGAGGCAGAAGATAGTCCTTCAATATGACACTAATATCAACTCTATGGCTTATTTATCTAGCAAAATTCAGCTAATATGACATAAAAAACAATATTAATAACATAGAAACATGATATATACTCTAGAATGAATAAAATATCTCATATGTCACTCTCCCTAACCAACGATTGTTGGTCATGGTCGCCAGACAGGGCGGTGTTGTCAATCGCCCTATATATCTCCAACAACATTGGAGGAGTCAGTTTCGTGCTGTCCTTTTCCTATCAATTAATCGCTTAACTTACTTGCTACACTTTATCGCTGGCTGGTGCTATAGCCTTTATCGACTCGTGCTGCTTTAGTATTGTACATATCATAGAATCACTGAATCACTGGAGAAAGCACATTCTCCCCTCTCTCTTCCTCCTCCACTTTAGTACTTTGCTACAATTTCTTTCTTTAATTCTATCATGTTTGTCACTTTCTTTACCAAGGGGCTGCCACTATGAAGTTTCTTTGGGCCCATGGTGGCTTATTTCACAGTCACAATCAATAAACAAGCACTAAACACAATGAATTTACAGTGGACCCTTGAATTTTGTAATTAATCCATTCGAGAGAGTCCGCCGAAATTCAAAATTCATGATTTTCAAAACCATTTTCCCATAAGAAATAATGTATGTAAATTAAATTAATCCGTTTCAGACACCCAAAAGTATTAAAAAAATATTTTTTTTTACATGAAATGTACATTTATCTACACATAAAACAATGAGACATGAAGAATAAAACAATAATAACATGACACTTACCTTTATTGAAGAGTTGTTGTGGTGTGGAAGGGAGGGGGGTACAGGATGTTAGAGTTACTATTGTTTGGAAGGGGAATCCCCTTCCATAGACTTCAGATACCAAGTCCTTTTCCGGGGTTACTTCCCTTCTTTGTCTTTTACTGCCATAGTACATTCATTACTTACCTTAAAATATTTTTAGTCTTAATGTAGGGAGAGAGGTGTGTAGTATTTATTTGTAGGAATTCAGTTTAGGTAGCCTGTAGACGTAGGTACACGTATGTAGCGCCCCCTTGGCTACACTACACAGCCATATTATTACCATGTTCACCGAGTTGAATCGTTTCTAACAACTGCCTTTAGATGCCATCATAAACAAAGGGAGAAGTAATGAATAATTCATGCTGAGAATTGTAAACAAATGCATATGAAGGGCAGTCACTGCACTAGACACCAGATTCACAGCTTTCTCTAACGCTGCATCAGAGAAAACGTAATGTTTACTATCCACCCAACTCGCCACTCGATAGCATATAAACATTGTCTCAATGTTTATATGCTATGTATATGCAGTGGTACCTCGAGTTACGATGGTCCCCAAAATCGCCCTTTTATGTAAGTTTATTTTTTTAAATGCTTTTGTAAGTATATTTTTGGGGGTGTAAAAGGACTAGTCTATTTTACATTATTCCTTATGGGGATAAATTCGTTTGGTAATGGCACTTGAACAGCATTCTCGAACGAAAAAATATCGTAACTCGAGGTACCACTGTATGTAACGTATTTCTTATATAATTTTGAAGAAAATATCAGATGGATTAATGATAATGTCTATATTAACCTAAAATAAAACATTTAACCTAAAATAAGACATTTGTTTGAGCTTGGTGGGGGGAAATACCCTGGCTGGTTTGTGTGGGGAAGTACCCTGGCTGGTTTGTGTGGGGAAGTACTCTGGCTGGTCTGTGTGGGGAAGTACCCTGGCTGGTCTGTGTGGGGAAGTACCCTGGCTGGTCTGTGTGGGGAAGTACCCTGGCTGGTCTGTGTGGGGAAGTACCCTGGCTGGTCTGTGTGGGGAAGTACCCTGGCTGGTCTGTGTGGGGAAGTACCCTGCCTGGTTTGTGTGGGGATGTACCCTGCCTGGTTTGTGGGGACGTACCCTGCCTGGTTTGTGTGGGGACGTACCCTGGCTGGTTTGTGTGGGGACGTACCCTGGCTGGTTTGTGTGGGGACGTACCCTGGCTGGTTTGTGTGGGGACGTACCCTGGCTGGTTTGTGTGGGGAAGTACCCTGGCTGGTGTGTTCTTTCTTGAATTCTATCATGTTTCTCGCCTTCTTTAGCAAAGAGCTGGCACTAGGAGCTTTCTTTGGGCCCATGGTGGCTTATTTAGCAGTTGCAAGCACTAAAACGAATGAACGCATGAGGTGATCGTCACTCACCGACATACAGTGCCAGACTGACTCTGAATGGTGTTGTGTGCCCGCAGCGGCTGGAAGGCCGCTCGGACACGTTTCATATGACCGCCGATTTCTAAGCCAAATCACGAAAATCAAGCCAATATTTTGATGAAAAAAGTTGCAGATTTTCAAGTTTCACAAAATTCAAGGGTGACGAAATAGAAGGGTCCACTGTACTGTATTGTGAAATGTACATTGTAGCATTGTTTATACACACACAACCCGCACATATAAAAGGGAGGAGCTTACGACGACGTTTCGGCCCGACTTGGACCATTTACAAAGTCACACTAACACACAGAGACGGAGGAAGGGGTATTTATAGGCAGGCAGACAGGGGAGGGTACAAGAGAGTGGGGAAATAATGGAGTAAGTAGACAGACTCAAGGAGCACAAAAATAGTGTTAGGCTTGCCGACACTAATAATGCCATTTTCTGTCATGTCAGAGATCACAGTCATCCTATTGATTGGTCTTCTGCTAAAACTGTCTACCCTACGTCCAACTTTCATAGTCGCCGCCTGGTTGAATCCTCCCTTATACACAACTTTCCCTGTATGAATCTTAGCCCTGGCTTTGTCTCTGTTGATGCTTTCCTCTCTCATTACATTGTTAAATGCTCTAAACTTCAGAACACCCGTGACTTAACCTGATTCCTTCCCCTTTCATCTCTTCCACCTTCTCCTTTTTTCTCCTATGGGTTTTCCTTTCTTTCTTTTCTTTTGCCTTGTATTTGTCCTTCATTTTATTCGCCTTTCCTCCCTCTGTGTTCTCGTCCCACCCTTGCGGGCTGCTAGCCTCATTGCAGTGCTCCCTTCCTAGAATATGACTGTCTCCACTACTACTATTACTACCACTTCCACTACTTACTCCATTATTTCCCCACTCTCTTGTACCCTCCCCTGTCTGCCTGCCTATAAATACCCCTTCCTCCGTCTCTGTGTGTTAGTGTGACTTTGTAAATGGTCCAAGTCGGGCCGAAACGTCGTCGTAAGCTCCTCCCTTTTATATGTGCGGGTTGTGTGTGTATTGTTCCAGTCACGGTATTGTGCCTTTTTTGTCATTTAGCATTGTTTATGCTTGAGTGAACATCCCAGGAGTTCATACAAAACATTTATTAACAATTCATTGTTTTTGGCCCTTGATTATTGTGTGTGACTACTAAATAAGCTACCATGGGCCCAAAGAAAGCTCCTAGTGCCAGTCCTTTGGTAAAGAAAGTGAGAAACACGATGGAATTTAAGAGTCCAGCATGCATGCAGTGACCGCAGCATGCATGCAGGGAGTGCAGCATGCATGCAGGGAGTGCAGCATGCATGCAGGGAGTGCAGCATGCATGCAGGGAGTGTAGCATGCATGCAGGGAGTGTAGCATGCATGCAGGGAGTGTAGCATGCATGCAGGGAGTGTAAAAATATTGCAGGGAGTGTAGCAGGCATGCAGGGAAGTGACCCCGGATAAGGACTTGGTACCTAAATTCCTTATGGAAGGGGATTCCCCTTCCAAACAATAGCCTCTCTTCCTTCTCTCCTCCTCCCTCTCTTCCATCCAGCAACATCAGTCTTCAATAAAGGTAAGTGTCACATTCAGTTCATTCATTTGTGCATGTAAATCTATCTTTAAGGCCCCCCCAAAACAAATTTTCAAACTTCTGGGTTTCTGGAACGGATTAATTGAATTTCCATAATTTCTTATGGGGAAAATGGTTTCAGTTTTCGTGTGTTTCAGTTTTAGTGCATCCCTCAGGAATGGATTAGGCACGAAAATGGAGGGTTGACTGTATAAATAAGCCGTATAGATGATATTAGGAAATTTTTTTTTTTTTTTTTTTTTTTTAACACATCGGCCGATTCCCACCAAGGCAGGGTGGCCCGAAAAAGAAAAACTTTCATCATCATTCACTCCATCACTGTCTTGCCAGAAGGGTGCTTTACACTACAGTTATAAAACTGCAACATTAACACCCCTCCTTCAGAGTGCCGGCACTGTACTTCCCATCTCCAGAACTCAAGTCCGGCCTGCCGGTTTCCCTGAATCCCTTCATAAATGTTACTTTGCTCACACTCCAACAGCACGTCAAGTATTAAAACCATATGCCTCCATTCACTCCTATCAAATACGCTCACACATGCTTGCTGGAAGTCCAAGCCCCTCGCACACAAAACTTCCTTTACCCCCTCCCTCCAACCTTTCCTAGGCCGACCCCTACCCCGCCTTCCCTCCACTACAGATTTATACACTCTCGAAGTCACTCTGTCTCGTTCCATTCTCTCTACATGTCCAAACCACCTCAACAACCCCTCCTCAGCTCTCTGGACAATCGTTTTGGCGATCCCGCACCTCCTCCTAATTTCAAAACTCCGAATTCTCTGCATTATATTCACACCACACATTGACCTCAGACATGACATCTCCACTGCCTCCAGCCTTCTCCTCGTTGCAACATTCATCACCCATGCTTCACACCCATATAAGAGCGTTGGTATAACTATACTCTCATACATTCCCTCTTTACTTCCATGGACAAGGTTCTTTGTCTCCACAGACTCCGAAGTGCTCCACTCACCCTTTTCCCCTCATCAATTCTATGATTCACCTCATCCTTCATAGACCCATCCGCCGACATGTCCACTCCCAAATATCTGAATACATTCACCTCCTCCATACTCTCTCCCTCCAATCTGATATCCAATCTTTCGTCACCTATTCTTTTTGTTATCCTCATCACCTTACTCTTTCCTATATTCACTTTCAATTTTCTTCTTTTACACACCCTACCAAATTCATCCACCAACCTCTGCAGCTTCTCTTCAGAATCTCCCAAAAGCACAGTGTCATCAGCAAAAAGCAACTGTGACAACTCCCACTTTGTATTTGCTTCTTTATCTTTTAGCCCAACACCTCTTGCCAAGACCCTCGCATTCACTTCTCTTACAACCCCATCTATAAATATATTGAACAACCACGGTGACATCACACATCCTTGTCTAAGGCCCACTTTTACTGGGAAATAGTCCCCTTCCCTCCTACACACTCTAACCTGAGCCTCACTATCCTCATAAAAACTCTTCACTGCTTTCAGTAACCTTCCTCCTATTCCATACACCTGCAACATCTGCCACATTGCCCCCTATCTACCCTATCATACGCCTTTTCCAAATCCATAAATGCCACAAAAACATCTTTACCCTTATCCAAATACTGTTCACCTATATGTTTCACTGTAAACACTTGGTCTACACACCCCTACCTTTCCTAAAGCCCCTTGTTCATCTGCTATCCTGCTTTCTGTTTTACTCTTAATTCTTTCAATAATAACTCTACCATACACTTTACCAGGTACACTCAACAGACTTATTCCCCTATAATTTTTGCACTCTCTTTTGTCCCCTTTGCCTTTATACAAAGGAACAATACACGCTCTCTGCCAATCCCTAGGTACCTTACCCTCTTCCATACATTTATTAAATAATAGCACCAACCACTCCAAAATTATATCCCCACCTGCTTTTAACATTTCTATCTTTATCCCATCACAATCCCAGCTGCCTTACCCCCTTTCATTCTACCCACTGCCTCACGAACTTCCCCTACACCCACAACTGGCTCTTCCACACTCCTACAAGATGTTATTCCTCCTTGCCCTACACACGAAATCACAGCTTCCCTGTCTTCATCAACATTTAACAAATCCTCAAAATATTCTCTCCATCTTCCCGATACCTCTAACTCTCCATTTAATAACTCTCCTCTCCTATTTTTAACTGTCAAATCCATTTGTTCTCTAGGCTTCCTCAACTTATTAATCTCATTCCAAAACTTTTTCTTATTTTCAACAAAATTTGCTGATAACATCTCACCCACTCTCTCATCTGCTCTCTTTTACATTGCTTCACCACTCTTTTAACCTCTCTTTTTCTCTCCATATACTCTTCCCTCCTTGCATCACTTCTACTTTGTAAAAACCTCTCATATGCTAACTTTTTCTCCCTTACTACTCTCTTTACATCATCATTCCACCAATCGCTCCTCTTCCCTCCCGCACCCACTCGCCTGTAACCACAAACTTCTGCTGAACACTAACACTACATTTTTAAATCTACCCCATACATTTTCGACCCCATTGCCTACACTCTCACTAGCCCATCTATCCTCCAATAGTTGTTTATATCTTACCCTAACTGCCTCCTCTTTTTGTTTATAAACCTTCACCTCTCTTTTACTTACTGATTCTATTTTCCTTGTATCCCATCTACCTTTTACTCCCACTGTAGCTATAACTAAAAAGTGATCTGATATATCTGTAGCCCCCTCTATAAACATGTACATCCTGAAGTCTACTCAACAGGCTTTTATCTACCAATACATAGTCCAACAAACTACTGTCATTACGCCCTACATCATATCTTGTATACTTATTTATCCTCTTTTTCTTAAAATATGTATTACCTATAACTAAACCCTTTCTATACAAAGTTCAATCAAAGGGCTCCCATTATCATTTACACCTGGCACCCCAAACTTACCTACTACACCCTCTCTGCATGTTTCTCCCACTTTAGCATTTAGGTCCCCTACCACAATTACTCTCTCATTTGGTTCAAAAGTTCCTATACATTCGCTTAACATCTCCCAAAATCTCTCTCTCTCCTCTACACTCCTCTCTTCTCCAGGTGCATACACGCTTATTATGACCCACTTTTCGCATCCGACCCTTATTTTAATCCACATAATCCTTGAATTTACACATTTATATTCCCTCTTTTCCTTCCATAACTGATCCTTCAACATTATTGCTACCCCTTCCTTAGCTCTAACTCTCTCAGATACTCCTGACTTAATCCCATTTATTTCTCCCCACTGAAACTCGCCTACCCCCTTCAGCTTTGTTTCGCTTAGGGCCAGGACATCCAACTTCTTTTCATTCATAACATCGGCAATCATCTCTTTCTTATCATCCGCACTACATCCACGCACATTCAGACAACCCAATTTTATAAAGTTTTTCTTCTTCTCGTTTTTAGTAGATTTGTACAGGAGAAGGGGTTACTAGCCCATTGCTCCCGGCATCTTAGTCGCCTCATACGACACGCATGGCTTACGGAGGAAAGATTCTTTTCCACTTCCCCATGGACAATAGAGAAAATAAAAAGAACAAGAGCTATTAAGAAAAAGAAGAAAAACCTAGATGTGTGTATGTATATATATGCATGTGTATGCCAGTGTAGTGTGACCTAAAGTGTAAGTAGAAGTAGCTAGATATACCTGTTATCCAGCGTGTTTATGAGACAGAAAAAAGACACCAGCAATCCTACCATCATGTAAAACAGTTTCAGGTTTCTGTTTCACAGTCACCTGGCAGGACGGTAGTACCTCCCTGGGTGGTTGCTGTCTACCAACCTACTACCTATTAGGAAAATATTGAAGTATATTGCCTTGCCTCCTGAGAGCCGGAACAGATTAATTGCATTTCAATTACAGTGAACCCTCGGTTAGCGGCCGTTCCTGTTAGTGGCCAACTCGGTTAGCGGCCGTTCCTGTTAGTGGCCAACTCGGTTAGCCAGTTAGCGGCCGTTATTCCGGTTAGCGGCCGTATTGGACGCGTCAACCCGCCGCCTTGGGCCGCTTGCGCTTCAGTTTGTTTCTCTCTCTCGGTACGTGAGGAAGTTTCTGCTCATTCATACAAACATTTCACTTGTTCTCCATTGTTTTTTGCCAGTGCAACTGCGAAATAAGTAACCATAGCTCCCAAGAAAGTTCCTAGTAAAGTTCCTGTGGCAGAGAGAGTGAGAAATACCATGGAATTTAAGAGAGAAGTGATTGAGAAATATGAGTGGTATGCAGGTGCTGGAACTTGCCAGGATGTTTGGGAAAAACAAATCAACAATTACAACCATCCTGTCAAAGAAAGAACAGATCAAGGAGGCTGATGTTGCCAAAGGAGTAAATGTGCTTACGAAACAAAGGTCACCAATAATGGATCAAATGAAAAAGTTATTGTTATTGTGGATTAAAGAAAAACAAATAGTGGGATCACTTTTTAGTTATAGCTACAGTGGGAGTAAAAGGTAGATGGGATACAAGGAAAATAGAAGCAGTAAGTAAGAGAGAGGTGAAGGTTTATAAACTAAAAGAGGAGGCAGTTAGGGTAAGATGTAAACAACTGTTGGAGGACAGATGGACTAGTGATTGTATAATTAGAGTGTAGGCAATTGGGTCGAAGATGTATGGGGTAGATTTAAAAATGCAGTGTTAGAGTGTTCAGCAGAAGTTTGTGGTTACAGGCGAGTGGGTGCGAGAGGGAAGAAGAGCGATTGGTGGAATGATGGTGTAAAGAGAGTAGTAAGGGAGAAAAAGTTAGCATATGAGAGGTTTTTACAAAGTAGAAGTGATGCAAGGAGGAAAGAGTATATGGAGAGAAAAAGAGATGTTAAGAGAGTGGTGAAGCAATGTAAAAAGAGAGCAAATGAGAGAGTGGGTGAGATGTTATCAACAAATTTTGTTGAAAATAAGAAAAAGTTTTGGAGTGAGATTAATAAGTTGAGGAAGCCTAGGGAACAAATGGATTTGACAGTTAAAAATAGGAGAGGAGAGTTATTAAATGGAGAGTTGGAGGTATCAGGAAGATGGAGGGAATATTTTGACGAGTTGTTAAATGTTGATGAAGACAGGGAAGCTGTGATTTCGTGTATAGGGCAAGGAGGAATAACATCTTGTAGGAGTGTGGAAGAGCCAGTTGTGAGTGTGGGGGAAGTTCGTGAGGCAGTGGGTAGAATGAAAGGGAAAAAGGCAGCTGGGATTGATGGGATAAGGATAGAAATGTTAAAAGCAGGTGGGGATATAGTTTTGGAGTGGTTAGTGCTATTATTTAATAAATGTATGGAAGAGGATAAGGTACCTAGGGATTGGCAGAGAGCGTGTATTGTTCCTTTGTATAAAGGCAAAGGGGACAAAAGAGAGTGCAAAAATTATAGGGGAATAAGTCTGTTGAGTGTACCTGGTAAAGTGTATGGTAGAGTTATTATTGAAAGAATTAAGAGTAAGACAGAAAGCAGGATAGCAGATGAACAAGGGGGCTTTAGGAAAGGTAGGGGGTGTGTAGACCAAGTGTTTACAGTGAAACATAGGTGAACAGTATTTGGATAAGGGTAAAGAGGTTTTTGTGGCATTTATGGCGTATGATAGGGTGGATAGGGGGGCAATGTGGCAGATGTTGCAGGTGTATGGAATAGGAGGTAGGTTACTGAAAGCAGTGAAGAGTTTTTATGAGGATAGTGAGGCTCAAGTTAGAGTGTGTAGGAGGGAAGGGGACTATTTCCCAGTAAAAGTGGGCCTTAGACAAGGATGTGTGATGTCACCGTGGTTGTTCAATATATTTATAGATGGGGTTGTAAGAGAAGTGAATGCGAGGGTCTTGGCAAGAGGTGTGGGGTTAAAAGATAAAGAATTAAATACAAAGTGGGAGTTGTCACAGTTGCTTTTTGCTGATGACACTGTGCTTTTGGGAGATTCTGAAGAGAAGTTGCAGAGGTTGGTGGATGAATTTGGTAGGGTGTGTAAAAGAAGAAAATTGAAAGTGAATATAGGAAAGAGTAAGGTGATGAGGATAACAAAAAGATTAGGTGACGAAAGGTTGGATATCAGATTGGAGGGAGAGAGTATGGAGGAGGTGAATGTATTCAGATATTTGGGAGTGGACATGTCAGCAGATGGGTCTATGAAGGATGAGGTGAATCATAGAATTGATGAGGGAAAAAGGGTGAGTGGAGCACTTCGGAGTCTGTGGAGACAAAGAACTTTGTCCATGGAAGTAAAGAAGGGAATGTATGAGAGTATAGTTATACCAACACTCATATATGGGTGTGAAGCATGGGTGATGAATGTTGCAACGAGGAGAAGGCTGGAGGCAGTGGAGATGTCATGTCTGAGGTCAATGTGTGGTGTGAATATAATGCAGAGAATTCGGAGTTTGGAAATTAGGAGGAGGTGCGGGATTACCAACTATTATCCAGAGAGCTGAGGAGGGGTTGTTGAGGTGGTTCGGACATGTAGAGAGAATGGAACGAGACAGAATAACTTCAAGTGTATAAATCTGTAGTGGAGGGAAGGCGGGGTAGGGGTCGGCCTAGGAAAGGTTGGTGGGAGGGGGTAAAGGAAGTTTTGTGTGCAAGGGGCTTGGACTTCCAGCAAGCATGTGTGAGCGTATTTGATAGAAGTGAATGGAGACAAATGGTTTTTAATACTTGACGTGCTGTTGGAGTGTGAGCAAAGTAACATTTATGAAGGGATTCAGGGAAACCGGCAGGCCGGACTTGAGTCCTGGAGATGAGAAGTACAGTGTCTGCACTCTGAAGGAGGGGTGTTAATGTTGCAGTTTTATAACTGTAGTGTAAAGCACCCCTCTGTCAAGACAGTGATGGAGTGAATGATGATGAAAGTTTTTCTTTTTCGGGCCACCCTGCCTTGGTGGGAATCGGCCGATGTGTTAATAAAAAAAAAAAATAGTGGGAGACAGTGTAGTGGAGTCTGTTATTTGTGAGAAGGCAAGGTGTTTG
This sequence comes from Cherax destructor, assembly GCA_009830355.1. Taxonomy (NCBI): domain Eukaryota; kingdom Metazoa; phylum Arthropoda; class Malacostraca; order Decapoda; family Parastacidae; genus Cherax; species Cherax destructor. Next base: position 16,812 of record WNWK01019679.1, on the reverse strand, counting down.
CATGAAGATCTTGTGAAGAAAACTCCTGGAACAAGTGCTGCTGGTAGTGAATTTAGGGCCAGCAAAGGCTGGTTTGAGAGATTTAAGAGGCATAGTGGCATACATAGTGTTGTAAGGCATGGTGAGGCTGCAAGCTCAGACAAACATTCTGCTGAAAAGTTTGTGCAGGAATTTCAGGACTACAAAGTGAAAATCTGAAACCCCAACAATTGTTTAACTGTGACGAAACAGGCCTATTTTGGAAGAAAATGCCAAACAGGACCTACATCACGCAGGAGGAAAAGACACTGCCAGGACACAAGCCTATGAAATGACAGGCTAACTCTCATGTTGTGTGGCAATGCAAGTGGGGATTTCAAAGTGAAGCCTTTACTCGTGTATCACTCAAACTCCCAGAGTGTTCAAGAAACACAATGTTCACAAGAAAAGATTGTGTGTGATGTGGAAATCAAATCAAAATGCATGGGTCACAAGGTCAATTTTCAAAGATTGGGTTGATGATGTGTTTGGTCCAAGTGTGAAAAATTACCTTCAGGATAACAATTTGGGACTCAAGTGCCTCCTGGTACTGGACAATGCTCCTGCACATCCTCCAGACTTGGAAGACCAAATGTCTAGGGACTTCAAATTTATAAAAATGAAGTTCTTGCCTCCTAACACCACTCCTCTTCTCCAGCCCATGGACCAGCAGGTCATTTCTAACTTCAAGAAACTGTACACCAAAACATTGTTTCAGAAGTGCTTTGAAATGACCTCAGACACTGAACTGACCCTTAGAGAGTTCTGGAAGAATCACTTCAATATCTACAACTGCATAGGCCTTATAGGTAAGGCTTGGGAGGGAGTGACTACCAGGGCTTTGAACTCTGCTTGGAGACCACTGTGGCCGGATTGTGTCCAACAGAGGGATTTTGAAGGATTTGTGCCTGTTGTGGAAGATATTGTGACATTGGGAAACAGCCTGGGGTTGGAGGATGTGGAAGAGTTGGTGGAGGACCACAGTGTAGAGCTAACCACTGAAGAGCTGCAACAACTGGAAGTGGAACTTCATCAGACCAAAGTTCAGGCAATTGCTTCAGAAAGGGAGGAGGAGGAAAAGGAAGAGAAGGAGGTGCCTTCTACAGAGATTAAGGAAATTTGTTCTATGTGGACTAAGGTGCAGACATTTGTTGAAAAACACCATCCTGACCAAGCTGAAACAAGCCATATCTGCAACATGTTTAGTGACAAAACCTTGTCCCACTTCAGGGAAATGTTAAAGAGGTGCCAGAAACAGAGCACTCTGGACAGTTATTTTGTGAGACAAGGTTCTAGTGACTCAAGCTGGTCCTAATGGCATTAAAAGAAAAAAAAGGGAAGTAACCCCAGAAAGGGACTTGTTACTTGAAGTCCTTTTGGAGGGGGATTCCCCTTCCAAAAACTAACTCCTCCCTATCTTCCAGAAGCCAGCATTAGTCTTCAATAAAGGTATGTAACATTGATTTAATTGTTAAACAAATTATTTTTTTGTGAATATTTTTGTCTGGAACAGATTAATTGTATTTACATTAATTCTTATGGTTAATATTAATTTCGTTAAAGGCCTAGCTCCTGGAACGAATTACGGCCGCCAACCGAGGGTCCACTGTAATTTAAATGAGGAAAATTGACTGCAAACGAGCAAATCCAGATGCGAGCAAGGTCACGGAACAGATTAAACTCGTAAGTAGAAGTTCCACTGTACTATAATAATCTTATGAATTATCCCAGTTCTACTATACCTATACATGGAGAGGGTTTCAGGGGTCAACCCACCATGGCCCGGTCGGTGACCAGGCCTTATGGTGGATCAGGATCTGATCAACCAGGCTGTTACTGCTGGCCGCACATAAACTGATGTATGAACCACAGCCTGGCTGGTCAGGTACTGACTTTAGGTGCCTATCCAGTGCCTTCTTGAAGACAGTCAGGGGCCTATTGGTAATCCCCCTTATGTATGCTGGGAGGCAGTTGAAGTCTTGGGCCCCTGACACTTGTTGTGTCGTCTCTTAGCGTACTCATGGAGCCCCTACTTTTCATTGAAGGGATGTTGCACAGTCTGCTGAGTCTTCTGCTTTCGTAGGGAGTGATTTTCGTGTGCAAAGTAGGTACTAATCCCTCTAGGATTTTCCTAGTGTATATTACCATGTATCTTTCTCACCTGCATTCCAGGGAATACAAGTCAAGGAACTTAAACTGTTCCCAGTAATTTAGGCATTTTATCGTACATATGTGTGCCATGAAGGTTCTCTCTACATTCTCCAGGTCACCAATTTCACCTGCCTTGAAAAGCACTGTTAGTGTACAGAAATATGCCAGCCTAGAGAGAACAAGCGATTTGAAGAGGAACATCATGGGCTTGGTATTTGTAGCAAATGTGGTAGATATATTGTTGTGATCTTTGAAAGCGAGACCCTCGTACATTATCACTCCCAGGTTCACACTATTTTGAAAAACTAAAGTGAAGGACCTGGGAGTGTATATGTAAAAAACAAATTGTACAAAGAAATAAGGCACTCACCTCATTAAATCCATTGTACTGTTGACAAGAGGGGCATATCCAACTTTCTTGGTGTCTGAATTCAACCTTAGTGTCTGTATTACAGAACCAGCAATTTACCCTGACTGGAAAACGTTGTCTGGAAGTAAAAAAAAATATGTATTTTTCTTATACATAATTACATTCAAACTTCTTAATTACATATATTAATTTTACAAATGTAAGCCCGAGTGATTTGGTGAAATGTTCAGGGCACTGCACGCTTGCAGGCTCCCAGCCAGCACTACACGGCACTAATTATTGTAGACTGGACACAATAAGCACAGCTCTGTTCCTGTTGCTACAAATAGGTAATTACAGCCTCTCCTCACTTAGCGCCGTACTCGTTTACCGACGCTTCGGACTTACGACGGGCTCTCTGACCAGTATTTGTACTTAAATAATATATATTAGACCTGATTTCCTCAATTCTATTTATTACAATATACAGTACACTGCTGTATAAACATAAAGGAGGAACACTGCAGCAGGCCTGTTGGCCCATACTAGGCAGTTCCTTCACAATCCATCCCACTAACAGAATATTTGCCCACCCCAATTTTCAACGCTACCCAAGCAATAAGCTTTTATAATTCTATTTATTTATGTGCAAGTCCCACTCACATGCAACCCCTCTCACTCATAAGAACATAAGAAAGGAGGAACACTGCAACAGGCCTGTTGGCCCATACTAGGTAGGTCCTTCACAAATCCAACCCACTAACAGAATAAATGCTACCCAAGCAATAAGCTTTGATAATTCTATTTACTCCCGTACAAGTCCCACCCAAATCCAACCCCTCTCACTCATGTATTTATCCAACCCAAATTTTAAACTACCCAAGGTTTTAGCACGTGAATAAATAGAATTATCAAAGCTTATTGCTTGGGTAGCATTGAAAATTGAGGTGGGCAAATATTCTGCTAGTGGGATGGATTGCGAAGGACCTGCCTAGTATGGGCCAACAGGCCTGCTGCAGTGTTCCTCCTTTCTTATGTTCTTGTAAGAAAGGAGGAACACTGCAGTAGGCCTGTTGGCCTACACAAATCCAAATCCAACCCACTAACAGAATAAACGCTACCCAAGCAATAAGCTTTGATAATTCTATTTACTCACATGCAAGTCCCACTCAAATCCAACCCCTCTCACTCATGTATTTATCCAACCTAAATTTGAATCTACCCAAGGTTTTAGCTTCAATAGGACCTTGGGTAGCTTTAAAAAGAGATTGGACAAATGTTGAGAGTGACCTGTATAGTATGCTCCTCATTTAGCGACGAATTTGCTTACCGACGGTGTTTCAACAATAACTTTTCCATTTCTTCCATTATTGGTGACCTTTGTTTCATTACAAAAGCTACTCCTTTGGCAACATCAGCATTCTTGATTTGTTCTTTCTTTGCCAGGATGGTTGTAATTGTTGATTTGTTTTTCCCAAACATCCTGGCAAGTTCCAGCACCCACATACCACTCATATTTCTCAATCACCTCCCTCTTAAATTCCATGGTGTTTCTCACTCTCTTTGCCACAGGAACTTTCTTGAGAGCCATGGTTACTTATTTCGCAGTTGCACTGACAAAAAAACAAAAACAAGCAAAATGTCTGGATGACTGAGCAGAAGCTTCCTCACGCACCGAGAGACACAGGCAAACTGAAGCGCAAGCCACCCCAGCCGGCAGACGGAAGTGTCCCATACGGCCGCTAACCGGGAGCCATAAACCCAGCCGATAAGCGAGTTGGCCGCTAACAGGAACAGCCGCTAACCAAGAGTTCACTGTATTATTATTAATTTAGGGAACTGGAGCACAGATACAATTCCCTAGATCAAGAGCCGAACCTCCCTTGAGGGGAAAACTCGCATCCTGAAATTTTGCTTGTATTCAAAACAAAAAATTGACCAAGAGACTGCTTGTATCCTGAAAAACTCATATGGTGGAGCACTCGTAAGCCGAGGTTCCACTGTACTGTACTATGATTGCTTTGGTTTCCAGCCTTGACAAAATTGGCAGCAAGATATTCTGGACACTGTGAGCAATTTTATAATCTTTATTTAACTTCAGTTGTTTTACTCTGTCTTCAACACTCAGCATGTCCAATTGTTGTACTTCATTTTTAAAACTACAGTTAGAGTTTTAACCTCTCCCAGCCCATCATAAATACATATGTAAAAACTACACATACATTTGCTCAATATCATGAACAAAGGTAAAACATTATAATCAATATATACTTACTCTCAATATCTGCAATCCTCTCAAATGTTAACCCTTTTGGGGTCGGTGCCATACTAGTACGTTTTACGAGCAGGGGTCGGTGCCGTACTAGTATGCGTAAAATCTAGCGGCCTCAAATTAAGCGGAAAATGGCTGGTAGGCCTACATATGAAAGAATGGGTCTGTGTGGTCATTGTGGGCAGTATAAAAAAAATCCTGCAGCACACACAGCATGAGATAAAAAAAAACTACGACCGTTTTTTTTCTTTTAAAACAGTGACTTTGCAGTCTATTTTCATATGGTATTTATTGATGTATTCTCGTTTTCTAGGTCTCATTTGATAGAATGGAAGATACATTACAGAAATTGAGATGATTTTGATTGGTTTGACAATGACAAGTACTTTGAAATTGAGCTCAAAGTAGTAAAAATGTTCAATTTTTGCCGATGTTCAAGAGTAAACAAATCACACATGCGTCTAATACACATCAACTGGCGAGTCTATTATTCTTGCACAAGTGCGCTGATATTATTTATACCATTTTTACAATGATGCAGTTGTATACATAACAGTAAATCTTCTATTTTTTGTGAGAATAAAAATTCAAAATGGAAAGCAAAAGTAATGTAAGAGGGGCCTGGAGACGTGACTAATGAACAGAGATGTTATTTTAGTGCCAGGAATGTCTGCCTTGTTTATTCTGGACCCTATTTTGAAATTGGCATCGTTTGAAATTTGTGTGAAATTGGCCAAATTGCCATTTTCTGACCACTATTTTGGGTAGTTGAAATTAGTAAATAGGCAGTTTCTTGTACTCAATTGATAGAAGAAATGGAGTTTTAGCGAAATAGCTATGATTTTAGTGGACTGGAACATTGGAATTGGCCAAAAATAGGGCTCAAAGTAGGCGAAATTGCCGATATGTAAACATCTTCGAGACCAATAACTTCGCGAGAGCATAATTCCGTAAGTTTTCATTCAAATTTCATAATTGTGGTGTCGTTATGATCGGAAAAAGATTCTCTATCATTTCATAAGAAAAAATTACTTTTTTTTTTCCAAAAAATTTTCGACCCTGAGAACGTGTTTCCGAGAAGGCCTGTCATTTCCTAAAGGGTTAATCATTCCATTGTGTCCACCTTAGGTTAATAATCAAAACTGTAATTCTTCTCTACCAAACTTATTAAAGCCATATAAGATGACCTAAAAGAATATTAAATTTTCTCGTATTCATTGTAACTCAATTACCGTATGTACAATTACGGAACTGTTATTGCCTTATTAATCTAAAGTTTGCTTGAAATGCTCTGCATATAAAGGGGCTTTTGGCATGTACACCCATTTGTTATACTCCTTTGTGCAAACATGTATACTGCTAAAATAAAATCATCATCATGGCCTACATACTCTCTTGGACCCAGGTCCAGGATGAATCTTACCATTTTGTTCTGGGTGATTCATATTCTTTCAGTTTTTTTTGTCAAGGCAGAGTACCATGAAGAGCAAGCGTAGTCCATGTGACATTGTACAAGAGCTAGACATAGGGTCTTGCGAGTCTCAGTAGACCTGGACAGGCACCTCAGGTCGGTACCTGATCAGCCGGGCTGTGGTTCGTACGTTGGACTGCGTGCGGCCAGCAGTAACAGCCTGGTTGATCAGGCTCTGGTCCAACAGGAGGCCTGGTCACAGACCAGGCCACGGGGGCGTTGACCCCTGGAATTCTCTCCAGGTAGACTCCAGGTAGATAGACACTGTGCTTGTCTGTAGAGGAACTTCAGTCTAGCATTCGCTTTCTTTACTACACTGTTCCCTATCAATTCTCCTGGCATGCTTGGGTCAAATCCCCCTTATGTATGCTGGGAGGTAGTTGAACAGTACTGGGCCCCTGACACTTAATGTGTACTCATGGCACTCTTTCTTTTCAGTGGGGGAATGTTGCACCGTCTGCCATGTTTTTTTGCAGATTTGGGACCAGTCCCTCTAGGATTTTCCCTTCATAAACTTACTAACTCTCCACTAGTAAAAAAAAAATGACTACTGAGGAATAGGGGACCTGGGGACATCACTGATATAACTACTTCATTAAACTTAATACATAGTTTTAAATTTTTTTATGATAGCTTTATACAGTAAACTACATAACTGACTCTAGGATAAGATGATAGTCAATGTGACACTAACATAAGAACATAAGAAAGAAGGAACACTGCTGCAGGCCTACTGGCCCATGCGAGGCTGGTCCAAGTCTCTCACCAGTTTAAGCCAATGCCCCAACCCAGCCAGGTCAGGTTACATTCACTTAAGGAAGGAGCACGGCATCTGACCTAGTAGCACAAGCTAGTCAGGACCAACTCACACCCCCCATATATTTATCTAGCCTATTTTTAAAACTACACAACGTTTTAGCCTCTAACTGTACTCGGGAGTTTGCTCCACTCATCGACAACTCTATTACCAAACCAATGCTTTCCTATATCCTTCCTGAATCTGAATTTATCCAACTTAAAGCCATTGCTGCGAGTCCTGTCAATACTAATATTTTTAGCACGCTATTTACATCCCCTTTATTTATTCCTGTTTTCCATTTATACACCTCAATCATATCCCTTTCTAAAGAGTGCAGATTCAGGGCCCTCAGTCTATCCTCATAGGGAAGATTTCTGATACATGGGATCAACTTTGTCATCCTCCTTTGTATGTTTTCCAGAGCATTTATATCCATTCTGTAATACGGTGACCAAAACTGTGCAGCATAATCTAAATGAGGCCTAACCAAGGATATATAGAGTTGAAGAACAACCTGAGGACTCCTATTATTTATGCTTCTTGATATGAAGCCAAGGATTCTGTTCGCTTTATTGGTTTTAGATTACTGCTAACCAGAACTCCTTAATCCTTTCGCAATCAGTAGTATTAAGATCTACATTATTTAGTTTATATGTGGCATGGTTATTGTCCTGTCCAATATTTAGAACTTTGCATTTATCTATATTAAACTGCATCTGCCACTTCTCCAACCACTGCATCAGTCTATTCAAATCTTCCTGGAGTGCTCTAATGTCCTCATTTGAATGAATTGGACGGCCTATTTTGGTGTCATTGGCAAACATGCTTATGTCGCTATTTATTCCCTCATCTATGTTGTTTATGTAGATTGTGAACAACAAGGGGCCCAATACTGACCTCTGTGGAATACCGCTTGTGACGCTTCCCCACTCTGTTTATCGAATCGTCTGTGGAACATTTATCTTAGCAGGTGCTGGACGCAATACTAGACGCGAACTTCGCAAAGTTCTTCGTGTGTTATGGACAATTAATCGTGTATTTTGTGAGCTCCTTAGCAAGTTCTATGTTTGCAAAAAAAAAAAAAAAAACAGTTTGTGAGAGGTAGAAAAAGCGTCGCCAAAAATTAATAATTGTGACATTTAGGCTGAAGTCTAATGCACATTTGATATTTCTTGGAAATAAGTTTGTGAGTGAAAAAGGGTAACCATACGCGCAAGTCCCCTTATACCTACTGCCCCTCTTCACTTAGCAGTAAATAGGTACCTGGGAATCAGCTATTGTAGGTCGCTTCCTGTGGAAGAGGACCTAAGGGACGCAGAGTAAACAAACCTGGAATGTTTACCTTCCCTGAGTTATCATGGATTATTAATCCTCTGGAATTAATAATACGAAAAAAATCTCCTATAGAGACGACCTTCCAGTCAGTGGTCAGTGGTCACGAGTGGTCGCAGTCCCTGAGCTGCTTTGGGAATTAGTGTGAAGGGGTGCAATTATGGCTAGCTGCTGCAGTGTTTTAAAGCGTGAGGTTGGGGTGTTGAGGAGGGAGCTCCTGCTTCTCCAGGAGGAATTTAGGAGGCTGAAGGTTCACCTCTATGGCGTTGGAAGTGAGAGTGAAGTGGCTGGAGTGGTGGAGGGGAAAAGAGATACCAGTAGTGAGGTGCAGTCTGCCACTACCTGCGAGGAGGGTAAAGGGGGGAAGGAGGAAAGGGCTACTAGGAGTGAGGTGCAGTCCAGCACCTGCTACAAGTGGCAAGTGGTTCCCAGTAATGGCAGGAACATCAAAATAAGGAAAGTTAAGAAGATTTGAAGGTAGGAAATCGCTTCTCTGTTCTTCAGGATGAGTGTACCAGAGGCCAGTGAAGGTAAGGCTACTTCCTGCTAATAGAGGTAAGCAAATTCTTGTGGTAGGTGACTAGGTATGGACCGTGCTTTCTGTAATAGGAATAAGAGGGCGGAGAGAGGGTGTGCTTCCCTGGAGCTGGTGTTGGAGACATAGTCAACAGGTTAGATAATATCATGTCAGGTAATGGGAACAAGCCCATTATCTGTCTCAGTGCTGGTGGAAATGATATTGGGAAGGGTAGGAGAGAAGAGTTGCTAGATAAGTACAGGTCAGCTATAGAGCTAATTAAGTCCAAGGGAGGGGTCCCAATCATATGTAGCATCTTGCCTAGAAGGGAGTGGAAATGAATGGTTGTCTAGGGCAATTGGTGCAAATTGCTGGCTAGACAGATACTGCAAGGAACTTGCAATCCCATTCATTGACAACTGGGACAACTTTATGGCAAACATGATATGTATGCAAGGGATGGGGTACATCTCTCTGGGACAGGGGTGGAAGCACTTGCCAACTCGATTGAGAGGGCCATTGCTGACATGCCTAGTATTTTAAACTGATAGATGATAGAGGTATGGGTGTGTGTGGGGAACAGTCAGTTTGCAACACTAGGGCTGAAAACAGTAAGTGTATAAAAGACATTCATCATAAAGTTACAAATAAGGGCAATGGATCAGGACAGCAAACAAAGGGAGACAGCAGGGGGAAACAAGAGACTAGCTCCCTTCAGGTTTACTATACTAATAGCAGGAGTGTAAGAAATAAGATAGATGAGCTAAGAATAATTGCAAGTGCAGGAAACATAGATATTATTGCTATAACAGAGACCTGGCTCAATCTGAAAGATAGAGAGTTGCCTTCTGAATGTCACATACAAGGCTATAAATTATTCCACACTGATAGGGTCAACAGGAAGGGTGGTGGAGTAGCGATGTACGTCAGAGACAATTTAAAGTGTTGTGTTAGACAAGATATAAAATTAGAAGCGTCAGCCACTGAATCTCTTTGGTTACAGCTTCTTGAGGGCGGTGTAAAACTTATTTTGGGTGTGATTTACAGGCCCCCAAATCTTGATAGGGAGTGCAGTAAACTTCTATGGGATGAAATTCGTAAGGCATCTACACATGAACATGTTGTGCTAATGGGAGATTTCAACTTTAGACAAATTGACTGGAGCAATTTGACAGGAAATTTAGAGTCAGGTGACTTTCTTGATACGATTCAGGATTGTTTTTTGAAACAGTTGGTGACAGAACCAACTAGAGGAAATAACCTGCTAGACTTGGTTTTTGCCAGCAGGGAAACGCTAGTTAATAATCTTGAGGTTAATGATGAGCTTGGGGAAAGTGATCACAAATCACTCAGTTTTAATATATCATGGAATTACCCTACTAATGGAAATCAAGTCTCTGTCCCTGACTTCCGCCTGGCTGATTTCATAGGACTGAAAAATTACCTGGGTAGGCTGAACTGGAATGACCTGACAGTGGGTCAGGTAGGTGGTGATTGCCAATATGACGTTTTCCAGAGAATAGTTCTAGCTGCTCAGACAGCTTATGTTCCTAATAGGGAAATCAGATCAAACAAAAATGATCCTAAATGGATGAACAATAGATTAAAACATCTCATTGATCAAAAGAGAGGCATATATAGGCGAATCAAAAGAGGAGAGGGGCAATTAGGTAATCAATATATTCAGTTAAAGAGAGAAATAAAAAAGGGAATAAGAAAAGCAAAACGAGACTATGAGGTTAAAGTTGCGAGAGAATCGAAGACTAACCCAAAGGATTTTTCAGGTATACAGAAGTAAGATTAGGGACAAGATAGGCCCACTCAAAAGTCACTCAGGTCAGCTCACCGACAGTGATAAGGAAATGTGTAGAATGTTTAACACTTACTTCCTCTCAGTTTTTACACAGGAAGATACTAGCGATATTCCAGAAATAATTAATTATGTAGAACAGGATGATAGTAAACTATGCACGATTAGGGTCACAAGTGACATGGTCCTTAGACAAATAGATAAATTGAAACCTAACAAATCCCCAGGCCCTGATGAACTATATGCAAGGGTTCTAAAGGAATGTAAAGAGGAGCTTAGCAACCCGTTGGCTAATCTTTTCAACATATCACTGCAAACTGGCATGGTGCCAAATAAGTGGAAAATGGCAAATGTAATACCTATTTTCAAAGCAGGTGACAGGTCCTTAGCTTCGAACTATAGACCAATAAGCCTAACCTCCATAGTGGGAAAATTTATGGAATCAATAATTGCCGAGGCAATTCGCAGCCATCTTGAAAAGCATAAATTAATCAACGAATCTCAGCACGGTTTTACAAAAGGGCGTTCCTGCCTTACAAATTTAATAACTTTTTTCACTAAGGTGTTTGAGGAGGTAGATCATGGTAATGAATATGATATTGTGTATATGGACTTCAGTAAGGCTTTTGATAGTCCCACATCAGAGACTATTGAGGAAAATTAAGGCACACGGAATAGGAGGAGAAATTTTTCCTGGATAGAGGCATGGTTGACAAATAGGCAGCAGAGAGTTTGCATAAATGGGGAGAAATCAGAGTGGGGAAGTGTCACAAGCGGTGTTCCACAGGGGTCAGTATTGGGCCCCTTGTTGTTCACAATCTACATAAACGACATAGATGAGGGAATAAATAGCGACATAAGCAAGTTTGCCGATGACACCAAAATAGGCCGTCCAATTCATTCAAATGAGGACATTAGAGCACTCCAGGAAGATTTGAATAGACTGATGCAGTGGTCGGAGAAGTGGCAGATGCAGTTTAATATAGATAAATGCAAAGTTCTAAATATTGGACAGGACAATAACCATGCCACATATAAACTAAATAATGTAGATCTTAATACTACTGATTGCGAAAAGGATTTAGGAGTTCTGGTTAGCAGTAATCTAAAACCAAGACAGCAGTGCATAAGTGTTCGCAATAAAGCGAACAGAATCCTTGGCTTCATATCAAGAAGCATAAATAATAGGAGTCCTCAGGTTGTTCTTCAACTCTATATATCCTTGGTGAGGCCTCATCTAGATTATGCTGCACAGTTTTGGTCACCGTATTACAGAATGGATATAAATGCTCTGGAAAACGTACAAAGGAGGATGACTAAGTTGATTCCATGTATCAGAAATCTTCCCTATGAGGATAGACTGAGGGCCCTGAATCTGCACTCTCTAGAAAGGCGTAGAATTAGGGGGATATGATTGAGGTGTATAAATGGAAAACAGGAATAAATAAAGGTGATGTAAATAGCGTGCTAAAAATATCTAGTATTGACAGGACTCGCAGCAATGGCTTTAAGTTGGATAAATTCAGATTCAGGAAGGATATAGGAAAGCATTGGTTTGGTAATAGAGTTGTCGATGAGTGGAACAAACTCCCGAGTACAGTTATAGAGGCTAAAACGTTGTGTAGTTTTAAAAATAGGCTAGATAAATATATGAGTGGGTGCGGGTGGGTGTGAGTTGGACCTGACTAGTTTGTGCTACTAGGTCAGATGCCGTGCTCCTTCCTTAAGTGAATGTAACCTGACCTGGATGGGTCGGGGCATTGGCTTAAGCCGGTGGGAGATTTGGACCTGCCTCGCATGGGCCAGTAGGCCTGCTGCAGTGTTCCTTCTTTCTTATGTTCTTATGTTCTTATTTGTCAACCATGCCTCTATCCAGGAAAAAATTTCTCCTATTTCGTGTGCCTTAATTTTCCTCAATAGTCTCTGATGTGGGACTATCAAAAGCCTTACTGAAGTTCATATACACAATATCATATTCATTACCATCCAGAATATCTTGCTGCCAAACTTTTCAAGGTTGGGAACCAAAACAAGTATAGTACTGGGGGAGGGGAACACAACTTTGTACCACCCACAGTAGGTGGTCAGGTTTCAACACATTTTATTGTACAGAAATAAAGTGAACAAGACTGCCTGCACGTGTCAAAGCCTGTCATAGCATAAGCTAATTCAGAAAGCGCTAAAAGGTACTTAATGAAAAACTACAAAACGGAGTCGAGTGATTTATAGCTTATATGTACCTATTACTAACATACAGGTACCTATTACTGTACCTATGTATACTTGTAACTTGCAACAAAATAAAAATATTATTATATATTATTATTATACAGGTACCTATTACTGTGATCTGATCCTTTCTAATGTTAATGTAAACAACTCAGTTTACCTTATTCCTGGTATATCTCCTTTTATTTTAACTGATTTTCACATAATTGAGTTGAGTTTTTTAACTTTGAAGGACCCCAATGGAAATAAGTCACTGACTTTTTTAAGTTATCCTGGGTAATCTACACATATGCTGCTATATATGATAATTTATATAACTATTTTTGTGTACCTGTATCTGAATAAATAAACTTACACAGCCACCAGGATTTGCAAAAACAATGTTGGTACGAGCAAAGTAATGATGGGTTAATTCCACCCTGGAGCTCCACCAGACACCACCAACAGCCTGATCACCACAACCACCTGAAGACTTAAAAAAGATTTTTCCCCCTCGACTCACCTTATCTTGCTATAGAGTACGGCACAGCCCGCGAACACTCCCGAGGCTCCTGCCACGGCCGGCAGGATCATCTCGTACTCCATGGCGACCTCCTGGTCTCTTCACAGCCTCGCTAACCACCAACGTGGCCACCGTGGCCTCCTGGAGAGATTTAAATGTGTGAGAACCTCCCGCGTCGCCCCAACACTGTGTAACACATGGCCGCCCCGGCCTCCACCTGCTGCAGTCTTGCCACTCTCACTCACAACTGATGTCCTCATCACAACATCCCTCTTAGCCCAGTCCAATTCATATATATATTTTATCTAGACCTAATACGCACGAATTAGTAGTATAATTGAAACTATAACACGAATATGTGATTATACGAGCTTTCCGTGAATTCCGATATTATACAGGTTATTAGCTCGATTGGTAATAATTTTTAAACTGGTTTGACTATGTAGATTTAAATTTTAATTATTTATTTATTTCAAAATTACACGGATACGAAAATATATGTATGGATTGATACGAGGTTATTTATATTTTTATTAAAATTGCGCTTCATTTTAATTTATCTAACCTTTCGAACTAGGATCTTCATGGAGAAACAAACCTCTTTATCTGACTTTTTTTTTATCTTAGGTGATTTACATGTTACTATGTATGATGATCATCATCGCCTAAATTTGTATAACTGTACTTACGTTACCTGTACCTAAATAAACTTAATTACTAATTAAATTATTTACTTGCTATAAAACGAGTCTCGAGGTTCAAAGGAAAAATAATATGGAATAACTATGCTGTATTTTTTTACCAGTTATTATGATTCCTTAAATAAAACAAATATTCTTCTATTGTTGTTGGGAGTAAGGGCCTTGACATTGAAAGTTGTATTGAACCCTGTAATAATGTTGGTACAATTACCGACAACATGTTAGGGTATAAGGACACAAGTGCACCTAAGATTGAGACACTTATGCAACATATAGGAATCTTTATTAAGGAAACATTTCGCCACACAATGGCTTCTTCAGTCCAATACAAAGCAGCGAAGGGTAAGGAGAGGAGGAGTTTGAGGTAATCAGTCCCTCAGCCTGGAGTCGATGTGTTCAGTCCATCACTCTTGTAGAAAGTACAGCAAATGGCCGGAGAAGTGTAAGTAAGTTTATTCAGGTATACACAAATACAGTTACAAAGATTATCATACATAGCAGCATATGTGTAGAGAACCTAGGATAACCCAAAAAAGTTAGAGTGACTTATTTCCACTGTGGAATAAAATCACATCGATATTAAAAGATGACAACACCAAATCGGACTTCATAAAAAAACATGACAGCTTTCTATAACAGTTGGGAAAGTAAAAAATCAAAGCCAGATGGTGCTACCGCCACTGGTACAGATGTTAAAATGGTTGACAGTAAATGTAAGAATGGAGAAATAAATGATGGTGCCCTGAAGAGGGACAGGAGCTCTAGTGAAATAAATGATGGAGAAACAGGTGTAGACAAGGACACACAAAAAACAGTGCTACAAACTAGCAATACCATGGTAGATAGTAAACAAGGGGATGGCCAGGGAAATACTGAAGATAAATTACCGGAAACAGTTGAAGGCTCCATTGTTAGCACTAGTAACGAAGACAGACACGAGACGGGAACACACACACCAATGGGGAACACAGTCACAATAAACCAGGGCAAACGGAAACCAGGCCTATGTGAATATTATGCACTTGGTATCTGCAGGCATGGAAAATCTGGGAAATCAGATGGGACATGCAATTATGATCACCCCAGAAAATGCCGTGCCCATATGAAAACAGGCAAATGCAACCTCCCGTCCTGTAAGTTTTTCCACCCTGAAATGTGCCACACATCAATTCAGGAAAGACAGTGCATACCACCTAAAGGGTACGAGGCGACACAGAACATCCAGATCATGGCAAAACCTGGGTAGCCACAGCCACTCCGGAGAGAGATGTTTTTAGTACCAGGAAGGAAAAAGCTGGCAGGAAATGACAGAAATTGTACACCAACTGCAATCATTTCTGGAGTGGAATCACAGTCAATGGCCTCCACTCCAATACAACAGATACTAGTGCCAGGAAAAAAGACCCCCCATACCACCAATACCACCAATCCAACTACATTCATCTTTTCTAATATACAGGGTCTAAAGCCAGCAACAAACAAAAAGATACCTTACATTCGTGGACTGCTTACAGAGTCAAATGCTATGTTTGCGGCTTTCACAGAGACCCACATAAGAGATCACTTGGACAATGAAATATGGATCCCGGGCTACAACCTATACAGGTGTGACAGAGTGAACAGGCAAAAAGGGGGGGTTGGCCTGTATATCACAGAGTCACTTATATGTTCAGTACTAAATGCCTCAAATGATGTAGTTGAAGTATTAGCAATAAAGGTCGAGAATCAAAACCTGGTCATCGTGGTTGTCTACAAGCCCCCGGATGCAACATCCCAACAATTCCAGGAACAGCTTCTGAAAATTGACCACTGTCTGAAAAATTTTCCAGCTCCTGCCCCCAACATCTTGCTACTTGGAGTTTACCTGAGAGAATTCCAGGGGTCAACGCCCCTGTGGCCCGGTCTGTGACCAGGCCTCATGTTGGACCAGATCCTGATCAACCAGGCTGTTACTGCTGGCCACACGCAGTCCAACGTACAAACCACAGCCCTGGCTGGTCAGGTACCGACTTTAGGTGCCTGTCCAGTGCCTGCTTGAAGACAGCCAGGGGTTTGTTGGTAATCCCCCTGATGTATGCTGGGAGGCAGTTGAACAATCTTGGGCCCCTGAAACTTATTGTGTTGTCCCTCAACGTGCTAGTGGCACCCCTGCTCTTCATTGGGGGGATGTTACATCGCCTGCCGAGTCTTTTGCTTTCGTAGGGAGTAATGTTCGTGTGCAAGTTTGGTACTAATCCCTCGAAAATTTTCCATGTGTATATAATAATGTATTCTCCCGCCTGCGTTCTAGAGTACAGGTTTAGGAACTTCAAGCGTTCCCAGTAATTGAGGTGGTTTATCGCAGTTATCTACCTACCTGGAGTCTACCTGGAGAGAATTCCAGGGGTCAACGCCCCAGCGGCCCGGTCTGTGACCAGGCCTCCTGTTGGACCAGAGCCTGATCAACCAGGCTGTTACTGCTGGCCGCACACAGTCCAATGTACGAACCACAGCCCGGCTGATCAGGTACCGACTTGAGGTGCCTGTCCAGTGCCTGCTTGAAGACAGCCAGGGTTTATTGGTAATCCCCTGATGTTTGCTGGGAGGCAGTTGAACAATCTTGGGCCCCTGACACTTATTGTGTTGTCCCTCAACGTGCTAGTGGCACCCTGCTCTTCATTG
>WNWK01019678.1:0-37283 GCA_009830355.1 Cherax destructor | reverse complement strand
CTACCTTTTTCTTTTTATCACACCTTTACTTCTTCTTCCACCACTCATCCTCTTTCCTCCTGCACCCACCCTCCTATAACCACAAACTTCTGCCCCACATTCTAATACTGCATTTTAAAACTATCCCAACTTTCTTCAACCCCCCACTACTCCTACTTGCACTAGCCCACCTTTCTGCCAATAGTTGCTTATATAAATTACTAAATATAAAAGAAAAACTAGTTTTTCTATGTCAACCTGCCTCGGTGGGAGACAGCTGGTATGTTAAAAAAAACAAAAACGAAACATTGTCATATCCTCTGCTTCACTCTGCATCATCAGTATCAGAATTTGAGGAAATGTGATATAATGTCATCACTGTACTTATTTGATATATGAACTTTGTGTATTTACTTTTATGGTGTTTCATGATGACTGTGGGAGTGTTGTGTGAGGAAAGGATTAATGTAGGCAGTGTTTATCTACCTAGTCTCTGCTTCCTTACTTACCTTACTCTATTTGCATTATTAAAGATATAATGTCAGGGGGAAATGCTATGGTGTTGATAATGTATTTTGCTTTTCATTAAAATTCACAAAATATTGTTAATGGTCTCCATGGGAAAGTGGAACAGAATTCTTCCTCCTAAGCCATGTGTGTCGAAGAGCGACTAAAATGCCGGAACAAGGGCTAGTAACCCTTCTCCTGTATACAGTACATTAAGTTAAAAGAGAAACTTTTGTTTTTCTTTTTTAGGCTATCCTGCCTCGGTGGGATATGGCTGGTTTGATGAAAAATAATTGTTAATTGTGAGGGTCAATCAGGCTATATAGAAGAGGAATAAATGAAATGCTTGTCTTAAAACTGTGTAGTGAGGAGTAGGGTGAGGGAGTGATGGGAGGTAGTGAGAGAGGGAATGAAGGGGTGAAGGAGGGTAGGATATAAGATGTGTGCATTGCTTTACTAAATCTTTGGTAACTTTTTATTGTTAGGTAGACATGTGATTGAAACTGCTCACATGTGTTCACAGGAGTGAATATACTATATGTGCTGCTCCTGTTAATCTAGATGTAAATATGTATTGTACCTGGCTGTTAGTTTCATATCACCTGCTTTCTATATTCACCCTGCAGTAAATGGGCACCTCGTGTATTAGCTGTTGTGGGTTACATCCTAGGACAGAGGATTGATGGTCTTCAACAAAATTAAACTACATTGCTTGGCTTTCTTGAGTTATTAAACTTCTGCTCATAATAATCCGATGAAATAATTTTCATTTTTTTCAGTAAAAATTTGGTTTGAACTTATTTATAAGTTGTAAATTTCTTCCAGGAGGTGGGTTTACAACTTTGAGAGTATTTATTTTGTAAAGATGGTTTGCTTATGGTTGATAATTATATACAGTAAAGTGAAGAAAATAAATTGCTCCTAATTTAAAGCATTACTTTAGCTTAATAATTTCTCAAATAGTTCTTGAAATTTTGATCTTTTTTAGAAATATCACAGTAGAGTTTCTACCCAAGAATATAACTTCATTGATTCAGCCAGTGGATCCAAACATAAAATATCATTTAAAAGCAAGTACATATGATGTGATTAATGTCCCACCTTATTTCTAACTATGATGAACTATGTAATTAAAAATGAAGGATTTTTTAAAATACTGCTCTATTGCGGATGCAATAAACAATATGCATTACTCATGGAAGGATGTCACATCTACCACAATAATATATGGAAGAACATCTTTGCCTGAATGTGTTCAGTAATTAGGGTTGAATCTAACTCAAGTAACAATAAATATTTAGGCTTTTGCAAGACAAATTGGAACAGAAGACATTGAAAAACAAGTTGAAGATATATTTAAGAATCTTTTAAGTGATAACAAGATACATCTTTCAGAAGAGCTAAGCGCTGTACAAGCTGAGGATGATGATATTGTTAGTACATCCTTAATTAATTCTGCAGGATAAGGTATTATGACCATAGAGACAAGTGTAGCCTTTTGTGCATATCATAAACCATACAGATTGTTTGTGTTTGTAATGGGGTTGATTATCCCTTAAACTGTCCACACGTAGATATACGTTCACCTGCATACTGCTCCGAATACAGTGGTACCCCGGTTTACGATGGTCCCCAAACTCACCCTTTTATGTAAGTTTATTTTTTTAAATGCTTTTGTAAGTGTAATTTTGGGGGTCTAAAAGGACTAGTCTATTTTACAACATTTCTTAAGGAGATAAATTCGTTTGGTAATGGCACTTGAACAGCATTCTGGAATGAAAAAATATCGTAAACCGGGGTACCACTGTATTTTGAAAAAAAAATCTTTTTTTTTTTTTTTAAATGAAGAGCACATTTTTATAAACAGGATAGGGTAAAAAAAATTTTTTTGGGGCCCGGTACTTACCGAGATATAAGCCCACCAATTTGGTACTGGATGCTCACCTGACGGCAACATCAAGTCCTGCCGCTTGCAGAAGTAATGCCGATATACTTTTTTTCTAGTTTTTATTTTAATTTATATATAATTTTTATATTCTGATAAATACAATTTACAGTAGTTCTTGTGATTTCATAGCTAATCTTTGTTCTAACACTAATATTATGTACTGAAATAGTACTCAAATAGTCAATCACACCAACAGGTGAACAGTTTCACCTTCCTTGGTCATTTACTATTGTCTATAAATATATATGAAAATATTTATAGGTCCCAGCAATGTTTTAGACATCCTGGAGTTTTATGAAACTCCTTGAAGAATGGTGTGTTGACAAGTGTCAGATAATCTTGACAGCCCAGTGACATTTGATAAATGTCAGCAGTGCTGGAGGGAACCCTCCCTTTTTCAATGTCTGTCTGTCTGTCTATCTGTCTGTCTCTGTCTGTCTGTTTGTCTGTCTGTATCTCTGTCTGTATATGTCTATCTATCTATCTGTCTGTTTGTCTAGCTCTGCTCATGTCTGTCTAACTCTGCTTATCTGTCTGCCTGTGTATGTCTTTCCGTCTGCTTGTCTCAGTCTCAGAGTGCGTCTCATAAGCCAACAGGTATTATACACGATGCAGAAGTGACGATGCGTATTACTTGCCAGGGGTTTCCATGCTTATTATGTATTATATCTACAAGCATTGCATAGCACTTTGCCTGGAATTTTTGGGTTATCCTAGGTAATTTACACTATGTATAATAACTGTACTTATGTGTACATGTGAGAGAGAGACAGAGATATAGGACATATAGATATAGATAGATATATAGACAGACAAAGATATAGACAGACAAAGATATAGACAGACAAAGATATAGACAGACAAAGATATAGACAGACAAAGATATAGACAGACAAAGATATAGACAGACAAAGATATAGACAGACAAAGATATAGACAGACAAAGATATAGACAGACAAAGATATAGACAGACAAAGATATAGACAGACAAAGATATAGACAGACAAAGATAGTATAGACAGACAAAGATATAGACAGACAAAGATATGGACAGATAGAGTTATAGACAGAAAGACAGCCAGAGACAGCCAGCCTGCCGAATACATAAGAACATAAGAAAGAAGGAACACTGCAGCAGGCCTACTGGCCCATGCAAGGCAGGTCCATGTCACCCCCAACTTAGACCAATGACCCACCTAGTCAGGTCACATCCTCTGAAGGAAGGAGCATGGCATCAGACCTAGTAGCACAAGCTAGTCAGGTCCAACTCACACCCACCCACAGCCACTCATGTATGTATCTAACCTATTTTTACTTTCCTCTTATAAGGGAGTGTTAATGCTACATAACATCATTGAATCCCTGGTGTTTGCCACACTATTTGCTCTAGCTGGCACTCAATCGAACTGGTGCTCCCACAAGGTACTAAGTGGTCCCAGATTTTTTTAATACTGCGCACACTGAGGGTGCAGACCCATTTCTCTCATGTCTAGGCGACTCAGGCCTATCGCACTAAATTTGAAGGAATGAAAAAAAACGTAGATCTATGTTCGGTCAGCTACGCACGTGAACGATATCACGTGTGGACAGTTTAAGGGTTATGCTGTATTTTTTCAACGTGCTGGCTGTCTCCCACCGAGGCAGTTTGACCCATCATTCAACACTTTCACCATCATTCGACAATTCAAATTCAAATTCAAATCCTTTATTTCATGTAATACAAGGTGGGGTACTTATAGTTATACATTAAAGTTGATATTACAAGATGGTTAATAATATGCCTAGGTATGCCTAGGCTTTTCAGGCAGTCTTATGATAGGTCTTACTCAATAGCTATACAATGGATATACAGATTGTAAGGTTAGGTTTACAAAATTTAGGTACTGGAATTTAAACATTGAGAATTTAACAATTAGTATAAAAGTTAGCAATTAGTTTATATATTAATGATAAAGGTGATATATTGGCATAATATAGATTCTATATTGGAGTATCTTAGGCAAACTTATGACTAGCTTAAGTATTATGGAGCAATAGTTGTATTAGAATTTTGGTTGGAACTGTGCAAATTAAGGGAATCACAGATATCAATAAGTGTATTTTGCTGTGGTTAGTAATGTGCAAATTAAGGAGAATCACAGATATCAATAAGTGTATTTTGCTGTGGATATGTGCAAGATAAAGTAGTTTTCGTATGGTTAACTACCGGTTGGGTGCGTAAGTGAGATAAGATGTTTTTTAACGGTGCTTTTGAAAATGGAGGTTGTGTCTGCAGTTCTAGAGTTTTCAGGCAGGGAGTTCCAGATTTTAGGCCCTTTTATGCGCATTGAATTTTTGTATAGATTTAGTCGGACACGGGGAATGTCAAAGAGATGTTTATGTCTGGTATTATGTCTATGGGTCCTGTCACAACTGTCAAGAAAGTGTTTTAGCTCAGGGTTAAAGTTGGAATTAATGGTTCTATAAATGTAGATAGCAGAGTAGTAAGTATGGATGTTCTGAACAGTGAGTAGGTTTAGGTCTTTGAAGAGTGGGGGTGTGCTGCCTAGCGTTGGATTGTGTGATAATTCTTACTGCGGCTTTTTGTTGGGTTATTATTGGCTTTAGGTGGGTAATTCTGTTGATCCCCATGCACAAATGGCATATGTGAGGTAGGGATAGATGAGTATAGTATAGTGTGAGTAGGGCTGATTGTGGTACATAATACCGTATCTTAGAGAGGATCCCACAGTTTTGGACACTTTCTTTGTTATGTGTTGGATATGGGTGCTGAATTTCAGGCTGCTGTCAAGGTGAAGGCCCAGGAACTGCTCGTTATGTCCTAGCAATAGGTGTAGAGTTGATCTTAATGTTTAATTGTGGATCATCTGTTCTGTTGCCAAACATAATATAGAAAGTCTTATCAGTGTTGAGTGTAAGTTTATTGGCAGTCATCCATGTTGCTATTTTTATTAATTCGTCAGTTAACAATGGTGTTAAGCTGGCAAGGTTTGTGTGGGAGATGACATGTTGTATCGTCAGCAAAGAGTATTGGTTTCAAGTGTTGTGATACATTGGGAAGATCATTGATGTATAAGAGGAAGAGCAGGGACTAAGGACACTTCCTGCGGTACGCCAGTGTCTAGTGGTAGTGTCGTGGAGGATGTGTCTTTAATAGTGACATACTGGTACCTATTAGTGAGGTAGGATTTGAGGTATGCTAGTGCATGACCCTTATTCCATAGTGGTCAAGTTTGTGGAGTAGGATGCCGTGGTTTACTGTGTCAAAAGCTTTCCTTAAGTCAATAAAAAGTCCTAGTGGATATTCCTTATTTTCAAGTGCTGTGTAAAGCAGGTCTATCATTTTTACTATTGCATCATTAGTGCTTTTATTTTTCCTGAAGCCAAATTGGCAGGGGTTGAGTATGCTTTGTGTAGTTATAAACGAGTATAATCTCTTGTCACAAGTTTCTGAATATTTTGGATAGCAATGGTAGATTTGATATAGGCCTGTAGTTATTTACGTCTGTAGGGTCACCACCTTTGTGTATTGGTGTAACCCTTGCTGTTTTGAGTAGTGTTGGGAAGGTGCTAGATTCTAATGATTTGTTAAAAAGTAAAGAAATAGGATATGAAAGGACATGAGCAGCTCGTTTGTATATTAAGGGTGGAACTTGAGACAGATGTCCTGATTTATTTTTAAGTGACTTGATTATCATGGAGACTTCAGTGGTTCTGTAGGTGCAAGATATAAGGAGGATGGGAAATTTCCCCATCTAGGTAATCACTTGCTCGGGCATTGGTATCTGGAATTTTACTGGCAAGATTTGATCCTATAGTTGAGAAGAAGTCATTTATCTTGTTTACTGTATCAATAGGCTGTAGTGGTGTTTCGTTTGGTTTAGTTAGGACAATATCCCTATTTTTTTCTGTTTGTGGGTGCCCATAATCTGTGAGAGTGTTTTCCAGGTCTTTTTTATCTCCTCTTGTTTCAGTGAATCTGCTGGAGTAGTACAATTGTTTGGCTTTTTTTATTAGTTTGGTGAGAACTGATGAATAGTGTTTAACAAACTCCTTATGTATGAATCCCCGTCTTATATTGCTTCTCATATTGATGTTTTTGTTGATGGATTTAGTAAGTTGTTAGTTAGCCTGGGCAGCCTAACCGTTATTCGTAATCTGTTTCATTTTTATAGGACAATGTTTGTTGTATAGTCTATGTAATTTATTAGAAAGGTGTCTGTCCACTCATCGATACCCTTGGCATTTGGGAATTCTGTAGCCCAGTCAACTGTGTCTAGCTCTGTTGTGAAGTTATTTATTGAAGCTTGGTCATGGAGTCGGAATGAAACTTGGTGTATTCTAGGGCGGTTTACTAATGTTTGTTAAGAGGAAGGTGGGGTAGTGGTCTGGGGTTTGCTGTTGTTATCCCCGATTTAAGGGGGCTAGGATATTGGTCCATATATGGTCGATTATGGTTGCACTCAGACGGTAAGTCTAGTTGGTTTGGTTATTGTTGGTATGAGAAGTGTTTGTTCATATTGTTGATGAAATCGGTTACTGGCTGGTCATCTGGTAGGCCAAGGTTGATGTTGAAGTCTCCAGCTAAGATAAGATGGTGTTTGTTCAATTGGTTGTTTGTTATTAATCACTGTCTTTGCAGAGGCGTGCAGATATGACAGTTCAGATGTCACTCCAAACAGAAAATACCCCTAAACTCCTCCTTTAAAGTGCAGGCATTGTACTTCAGACCCGCAGTACTCAAGTCTGGCTAAACAGTTTCCTGAATCCTTCACAAAATATTATCCTGCTCACACTTGAACAGCTTTGTCAAGTCCCAAAACCATTCTTCTTCATTCACTCCTATCTAACACTCACACATGCCTGCTGTATGTCCAAGTCCCTTGACACAAAATCTCCTTTACCTCCAACCTTTTCCCAAGGTGACCCTACACTGCCTTCCTCCACTACAGATTTATACACCCCCCAAGTCATCTCATTTTGCTCCACCCTCTGTCAATGACCAAACCATAGCAACCCTTCCTCAGCCCTCTGGGTAATACTTTAGTAACCCTGCATGACCTAATCTCCAAGCTATGAATTCTTTACATAATATATTCACCACACATTGCCCTCAGACACTACATCTCCACTGCCTCCAGCCTTTTTTCTTTTTGCAACAGTCACAACCCATGCTTCGTGCCCATATAAGAGTGCTAATACCACTATACTCTCATGCATTTTCCTATTTGTCTCCATGGATAATATTCTTTGTCTTCACAGATGCCTCAGTGCATTACCCACCGATTACTCCTTCATCACATCTATGGTTTGCCTCATCTTTCATAGACCCATCTGTAATAATATTGGTAGAATTACGACAATATGTTAGGTAAAGGACATGTAATGTGACATTTTATTGTGACAACGCTTGCTTGAAAAAGCTCCTGCAGAGCCAAACGTTGCCACAATAAAATGTCACATTAGTTGCATTTGTGTCCTTACTTAACATAGACCCATCTGCTGACAAGTCCACTCCCAAATATCTGAACACATCTACTTCCTCTTTAAAATCTGATTTCCCAAACTCTCATTACCTAAATCATTCGTTACCCTCATCATCTTGCTCTTTCCTATGTTCACTTTTAATTTCCCTTTTTATATACCTTCCCAAATTTGTCCACCAACCTTGCAACTTTTCTCCAGAATTCCCAGAAGCAGTGTCATCAGAAAAAGGAAACTGTGACAACTGCAATTTGTACCAGATTCTTCATATTTTTAATGCCACATGTCTCCCAACAACCTGTCATTCACTTTTGTTTTACAACCCATCAATAAATCTGTTAAACACCATCCTTGTTCATCTGTGATCCTGTTTCTGTCTTATCCTTAGCTCTTTCAATAATAACTCAACCGTACACTTTACCTAGTGTATTCTAACAGGCTTATTTCCCAATAATAATTAAATTCTTTTGTCTCTGTTTCCTTTATCACACATTGTAAACTTTGCAAAGAAATACAAATTGTATTGTATTTATACAAAAGAACTATGTACAGTGGAACCCCGGTTAACGAACACCCCGGAAATCGTGCAGTTATGTAAGTATAATATTGTAAGTGCTTGTGGAAGTGTATTTTTGGGGTCTGAAATAGACTAACCTAAATGACATTTTTCTTAAGGAAGTAAATTTGTTCAGTAATGGCACTTGAGCAGGCTTCTGCAATGAATTTTTCGTTAACTCGGGTTCCACTGTACTCTCAATGCCAGTCGCTAGGTACCTTCCCATCTTTCATAAAAAAATTATGTGCATCATTTGTGTACAGTATACAGATAGTGACAGCTGGGAGGGACTATTCTCAGCTGTCGTATCTGAGCTCCTCTGCAAAGACAGTGATTATGTTGAGGTGTGGTGAAAGTGTTGAATGATGATGAAAGTATTTTCTTTTTGGGGATTTTCTTTCTTTTTGGGTCACCCTCTCGGTGGGAGACGGCCGACTTGTTGAAAAAGAAAAATAATACAGAACTGTTCTTTTGTAGCAATAAGTGTTATACTAGTATATTGTTTTGTATTTCTAATTCTAGATGAATTTATTTGACAGGATTAAATTATTGAAAATTTTCCTAACAGTGGATTTTAATGTATAAATAAAATGAAATATTATGGTGCTATAATAATTGTAGTGAAAAAATAATATGTATGGAATGATTTTGAACACATTAGAAATGCATAGTTAACAAAAAAGGCACAATACCGTGACGGGAACAATAACACACAACCGCACATATAAAAGGGGGGAGCTACGACGACATTTGCCCGACTCTGGACCATTTACAAAGTCACACTAACACACAGAGAGGAGGAGGATTATGGGGCAGGCAGACAGGAGGGGTACAAGAGAGTGGGGAAATAATGGAGTAAGTAGTGGAAGTGGTAGTAGTAGTAATAGTAGTAGTGGAGACAGTCATATTCTAGGAAGGAGCACTGCAATGAGGCTAGCGGCCCGCAAGGGTGGGACGAAAACACAGAGGGAGGAAAGGCGAATAAAATGAAGGACAAATACAAGGCAAAAGAAAAGAAAGAAAGGAAACCCATAGGAGAAAAAAGAAAGGAGAAGGGGGAAGAGATGAAAGGGAAGGAATCAGGTTAAGTCAGGGGTGTCTAAGTTTAGAGCATTTAACATGTAATGAGAGGGGAAAGCATCAACAGAGACAAAGCCAGGGCTAAGATTCATACAGGGAAAGTTGTGTAAAGGGAGGATTCAACCAGGCGGATTATGAAAGTTGGACGTAGGGTAGACAGTTTTAGCAGAAGACCAATCAATAGGATGACTGTGATCTCTGACATGACAGAAAAGGGCACATAGTGTCGGCAAGCCTAACACTATTTTTGTGCTCCTTGAGTCTTGATGTTCATGTCCACCGCTCAGTTACAGGTTTTGCCTTCTCCGTTACCGCAAGCCTATGCACAGTGGCATGTACATTCATTACTTCTCTTATCATGCCTCCTCTGTCAAGAAGAGTGTCCTTATCTCCCCTTTCTCCGTGTTCTCCGTATCTGGATCCTCAGTTTCTTGAAGCAGAAATTTCCACCTTCAAGACATAATTCATTTTCCCCTGCTACCCTCCCATTTCATAGACTCTGCTTTCCTCGTGCAAAACGGACTTTTCTTCTCTCCTAAACCCTCTACTCCTGAGAACTCTCCTGTCCTCTGCCTTCCTACATCTCTGGTCTCTCTAATCCCAGCAACTCTCTCCGTTCCTTAGACATCAAACTTACCTTTCTCCCGACTAACACTCTTCGCACTAATCTAGTTCATACCTCCCCTCCTCCACAGATTCTCGTAGTGTCTACTCTATTTCTGCTCCTAATGTCCTCTTCAGTACTTCAGAGAAACTGGCCGATCTCTTTCTGACAGACTCAAGGAGCACAAAAAAGGTGTTATGCTTGCCGACACTAATAATGCCCTTTCTGTCATGTCAGAGATCACAGTCATCCTATTGATTGGTCTTCTGCTAAAACTGTCTACCCTACGTCCAACTTTCATAGTCGCCGCCTGGTTGAATCCTCCCTTATACACAACTTCTCACTGTATGAATCTTTGTCTCTGTTGATGCTTTCCTCTCTCATTACATTGTTAAATGCCTAAACTTCAGAACAACTGCTTAACCTGGGTTCCTTCCCCTTTTCCTTCCCCCTTTTCCTTTCTTTTTTTTCTCCTATGGGTTTTCCTTTCTTTCTTTTCTTTGCCTTGTATTTGTCCTCATTTTATTCGCTTTTCCTCCTCTGTGTTCTCGCCCCACCTTGCAGGCCGCTAGCCCCCATTGCAGTGTCCCTTCCTAGAATATGACTGTCTCCACTACTACTATTACTACTACTACCACTTCCACTACTTATCCCATTATTTCCCACCCTTTTACCCTCCCTGTCTGCCTGCCTATAAATACCCCTTCCTCCGTCTCTGTGTGTTAGTGTGACTTTGTAAATGGTCCAATGGGGCCAAACGTTTTAAAAACTCCTCCCTTTATATGTGCGGGTTGTGTGTAGAAATGCATAGGTTTATACTTTTATACATAGAACAAACAGATAACCAACAATTATATAAAACAAACCAAGGAAAATTTACTTAATGTGAAAAATTCTTCCTAATGGAAATTAATGCAGAGGTGCTTATGAACCTTTAATTTTTCCTGTCATGGACATTTTTTGGAACTAGCCCTTCCCAGGAAAGGTCCTTATTGCCATTGAAGGTTATTGATTGATGGAATTAGAGCTACCCCCACTTTTTTAGATGGAAACCCATAAGGGTTTAGCAATTTACATTAATAGTAATTGGAACCAGCTATAAGATTATATGAGAAATTAGTAAGGAACATGTAACTAATATAGCTTTGGTAACTATGTCTTTATTTTTCAGGGCTACTTTGTATCCCTTGTTCAACCGTTTTGATTGCTTTGTGGTTATTAGTAGTATCACAGAGGTGGTGCTCACCTCCACCGAAATTATGCCGCCCCCTTTGGGGTCCTGTGTTCCTGTGTCAGACTCTCAGAGTCTTCAAAGTTACAAGTAGTCTTATGTTTTCCCTTTTCAAAAATATTTATACTTTAGCACTCCTCACCACCCTTACTCTGTTATACTCTCCACCCTCACTATTTTCTGATCAAGCATATTAAACCTTTAGCATACCCTACCCTGCAGTGCTGTTTGACCCCTTATGGGTTTAGTTCTTAGTTATGATTATTATAATAAGAATAATAATACAAAAATATTTGTTCACTTTTGCAATTCCACTCAGTAGAAGCTTAACTAGGATGTGTATTTATATCCTTTATACTGTCCCAAAAATTGGCTGATAAGTATTTTTTAAGATATTTTGTATTTTCATTTGAAGTACACATTACTAATGAATTAATAATCATTGAATGGGAAACATAACTGTACACTGTTGTAATCATCTTGATTGTTAATTATGGTGAAGACTGTGCGTGTCTTTCTGTCTGTCTGTCTGTCTGTGTCTGTCTGTCTTAATTGTGTAGTTTTTTTCCATTTTAATTATAAAGATTTTGCTATTTACTTTACAATTCTGATGTATGTAATGTAATTTCTAGTTTTTTTTTCAGTCAGAACTTGATTCACAATAAAATTATA
This sequence comes from Cherax destructor, assembly GCA_009830355.1. Classification (NCBI taxonomy): domain Eukaryota; kingdom Metazoa; phylum Arthropoda; class Malacostraca; order Decapoda; family Parastacidae; genus Cherax; species Cherax destructor. Next base: position 25,221 of record WNWK01019678.1, on the reverse strand, counting down.
ATGTACAGAAGGAAAGGAGGTCAACCAGTCCCATAGTGTTAAGGTTTTATAATTCTTGTACTTTGATTACATAGCTTCTAATAAGCATTTTAGCCCTGGAGTGGTTATATGTTCAGGCTCTTATGTAACTGTGAGAGACTTGGTAGGATAGCTGGTGCCTGAAGTAAGGTTGTTCAATTTCTTGTGTCTTGTACAGTAAACATCTGATAAAATGGATTAGTAGGGGTAAAGGTGTATCAACTTTAGTGAAAAATCCATTATATTGAAAGTTTTAATTAAGCAGGTGTAAGCCGTTTAATCGATCGACTACCAGACATTGACAAATGTCTAGTAAAAGGCTTAGTCCAATACATTGATGGACTACCGGATTTTTTTTTTAACATGTCGGCCATTTCCTACCGAGGCAGGGTGACCCAAAAAGGAAGAAAAAACTTACATCATTCAATACTTTCACCATCATTTATACATAATCACTGTCTTTCCAGAGGTGCTCAGATATGACATTTTAGATGTCACTCCAAACAGTCAATATCCCAAACCCTCCTTTAAAGTGCAGGCATTGTACTTCAAACCTCGAGGACTCAAGTCTGGCTAACCGGTTTCCTGAATCCCTTAACAAAATATTACCCTGCTCCTGCACTTTAAAGGACTACTGGATATACTAAAAATAAACCACAGTACAGTACAATAATTTTTGTTATCTTTTCTGTGTATAGATGAGCTTATATATGTATAATACATAAGAGTATTCTGGTGTGGTCTAGTGGTGACCCAAAGTAACTTATTCTGAGTCAGAAACTGTAAAGCTCCAGCAGTAACATTGCAGATGGTGTGGGAGACAGACAGGTAGATGGCTGATAAGATGTAGGATGGCTCAGGTTTACTGGCTAGCATCTACACTGTACTTCATAGTATATTGTATAACTTTTCCTTGCTTCTGCGAATGTCAGGCACTGTTTTACTACACCATACTCCTCACACACCCAGGAAACAGAAATGCCAGCCTCCAGATTCCTTATTAATTCAAGTTTCTACTTAACATTTAAGATCAATGCTTCTTCTGGCACTTTCACTTGCTTTATGGGCCATTGTTAATAACACTGTACATGGTACTTTAATAAAATGGTAAATGTGAATGTGACTGACCTGAACAGGTCAAGGCATTGGCGTAAGTCAGTGGGAGAATTGGACCTGCCTCGCATGGGCCAGTAGGCCTGCTGCAGTGTTCCTTCTTATGTTCTTAAATCCAGGGGAAAATTGGAGATGAAATGACAACAGTGTGAGCGCATGTTCAAGAACAATGAAAATGAACATGTTCAGGACAAACCTTGGATCATACAAACTTGTAATTAGGCTGAGTCAGTCCATTTCTTCAAAGACATGACAAGACTAGATAGCTGTTTATAACTGCAGATTTGGTTCACTTCATGGCTATTTTAATCAGACATCCCATTAAACACATATGTTGAACCTTGTCCGTTTTAACCAATATCCTCTTTATGGAGATCAGTTTCTTCAGATGTTTACTGTATATGGTAGATAGTATATACTAAGTTTACAGAGAGTGCTTTTAAAACTTGAGTACATTTCAGGACAGTTGATTTCAGGGCAATAGGCAGTTTTCAAGTAAAAATTACAGTGGACCCTTGGTTTTCATTGAAAATTCATTCCAGAATGCTGCTTTTAGTGCCATTACCGAACGAATTTGTTCCCATAAGGACAAATGTAAATTAGATTAGTCGTTTCAGACCCCAAAATACACTTACAAAAGCTCTTACAAAATTCATTTACATAATTGTTCGAGTTGGAGGTGAACTAAACCGAGGGTCCACTGTACATGGTAAGGGCACTCCATAAAAATATATTGTGAAAAGCAGTGGTATGGTAAGTATATATCTATATATAGTTTTTTTGTTGTTGTTGATTGTTCATATTTAAATGTTTTTTAAAAATCATAGGGGTCTCCTGGAGAGCATTGTGAAGCGTGTGTGGGCCTACTTTTGTTTGTGTTTGCCTTTACTCAGCCTAACCCCAATGGTCCCTCTGGCTGTTGCAGGTACTGGCGGTCCATGAGCAACCTGGTCCACTCTTGGTATCCCAGTGTCGATCCATCATGTCACTTCTAGTTATACTGTTCCTCTTCATCTTTATTTTTACCCTCCTTGGGATGCAGATATTTGGTGGGAAGTTCACTTCAGAACAGAGGAGTAATTTTAACTCATTTTGGGCAGCCTTGTTGACAGTGTTTCAGGTATTTAATGATAGGACACTTTCCCTTTGGAATGGAAGGCCAAAGATAAACTATAATGCTGGCTTATTGGCTAATATTCAAATTTCATATTTTATAAAACAATACAGTTTTAAGAGGGAAAGGTTTCAGAATTTTCTTCAGTGTCAATCATTTTATTTAGTTCTTAAGAATTTTCTTAAAACGTTATTCTTAAAAGACTGTTAGCAACATTAACTTTTTAAATTAGCTTAAATTTGAAAGAATAAAAACAGTAAGCCAGAAAGAAGAGTTTAATCTGTATTGAAGCCAACTCCAGGAATGGCTTTGCATTTGCTTCTAATTAGAGCAATGATGACCATATTCTTAGGCAAAAATTACATGCACCAATGATCTAAATCTCATACTTATTGCTTCAAGAATTAAATGGAAAGAAGAGAGTGAGTGCTTGTCAGTTATTCTAACTTTAAAAGTGCAATATTTTTATTGCATAAATTAGCCATGATACTTTTTTTAGTATATTGCAGTTAATATCTTTAAAGATAACAGATGAACAAACTGTTTTTTGATGCATTTACTATATGTAGTCGGCTGATGCACGAATTTTAGAATCTCCTGTTTTTTTCCCTGTATTAAAGTAATGTACATTTACTTCACATCTAAACAGTTGCATTTAAATAAATAAAATGTATAAATTGATTGGCCAGATCAAATTTTAAAAATTTAATAAAATACCTCTATGTATAATAATCAAGCATATTCATCCCTTATTAATGCATTGTTTATTACTAAAATGAAACAGGTCATCAACATTTGTTTAAATGAACAAAACAATGTAACAAAAAAGAATGTTTAGATTAGAATAATATACTGTTAAAAAATTTTTGTGAATGAATTGAATAACTTGGTTCTTTCAGATTTCAGCACTACTAATAATGTGCAACATTTCTTTACCTGCTGTCCTTTCTTTTTTCCCAAAGTTGTCCCTGTTATCCTTACTACTGAGCAATTCTACTTTGTTATATATTAGTTGCTACTGGGTCTGAGGATCACTATCCCTATTGCCTGGTTGCAGACCATGCCTCCTAAATTGGAAAGACCATATTAAGAAGTACATGAAAGTAACAAAAAGTCTATTCTGTATGTAAGTAAAAGTTTTTAAGACTTGCCTAATATCTGACATGCTCACAACAGAAAACACCAGCAGTTCTGCCACACTGCAAAAGATTCAGCAGGCTTCCTTTTTATATATGTATGACAAGATGGTAGTCAGTTCTGACTGCATATGTTGGCAGACAGGGTAAGTAATAGGTGTTCTTCCTGTTTATTAAACAAATAACAGTCAGTTCTCAGAAAATATGTACATGTAAAAGCCCTTCATGCTTTTAATGGTGCTGAAATATGTAGTAAAAGGGAGATTCCATTGGGAATGAGGAACATTTAAAATATAAATGCCGAAAAACATTGTTTTAATTTGGGATCTATTAATCTGTGGACTAGTTTTAGTTTTACTAAACTCTTTAATCCATAAGGCAACCTGACAGTACAGATTTTGTGACCAGAATATCCATAACCAATTACACTTTCTTATTTCACATTAAATCAAGCTATTCAAGTTTTCAGCATCATGGATGATCGCTGAAACCAATAAATCTTGTATTATAGGCAATACAGAAAAGCATCACTAATTAAAAATCCTTGGAGTCAAGCCATATTTAAACTACTGTTCATCACTAGTATACATTATAGGTATAAGCTCACAAGGGTAAGTGTTCAATTTCCAGCTCACAAGGGTAAGTGTTCAGTTTCCTTTGAATTCAGGATCCATGAATACCACTAATTTTCTCTTGTAATAATTTTACTCACAATAGGTTAAAGATTACTTTAGCCTATTGTGAAAATTTTATTGAACACCCTTTGACTAAAATTCTGTGGTTGGTTTTCAGTTTATATGTCTTACACAAAACCCCCCAAAAATGGTCACTGGAAAAAATGTGAATTTAAGCTTTTTGCTTAAGACCCTTCAACAAACACATTTGAAAAATAAAAGCACAAAATAAATAAATTTGTGGGTTAATCTGTACAGTATACTGATGTAGGCAGAATTTTAGCTGGAATACTGATGTAGGCAGAAGATTTAGCTGGAATACTGATGTAGGCAGAAGATTTAGCTAGAATACTGATGTAGGCAGAAGATTTAGCTAGAATACTGATGTAGGCAGAAGATTTAGCTGGAATACTGATGTATAATAATAATAATAATAATAATAATTTTTATTTCAATGCATGTTACAAGTGTACAATGTTATTGGTAGTTACAAATATAATACAATTATAAAACTGTAATGCAAGGAGAGCCACTGGCATGCCATGGCATTAGGGGCAGTTTATTCTAGAGACTTATTCACTAAGTACTTAATGCTAAAGAAATTGATTGAGTTTATTCTAGTTCTATATTATTTAAATTATTAAATGGTTATACATACTATTTAAAGACAATACAAGAGAAATTGGTTGAGTTTAATCTAGTTGTAGAATTTATTTCAAATTACAGTATGTTGATGCTATACTAGTATAATAACAATACTAGAAATAGTTTTTAGAGTTTCATCTAGGTATATATTTTATTTCAAATTAAGAAAATGATGATACTATAAGATTTTAAATGACAATATGATGATATGAGATTGCAACAAGTGTTAAGGAGGATGAACATATCAAAATGAGATCTTCTTAAGTAAAATAATATTGGGTTTGGAAGTTTGTTACAGTATGAGTATTTAGTATAGGGTGAGTAGGTGACTTTTGAGAAGAGTCTTGAATTGATTTTCCGACAAGGTTAACTTGATATTTACTGGTAATGAATTCCAGATTTTGGGGCCCTTTATGTGCATAGAATTTTTACATTGGTTAGTATGGACTCGGGTATGTCAAATAGTGATCTGTGTCTTGTGTCATGTTCGTGGGACCTATTAAAGTTGTTGGGAGAATTCTGAGCGCAGGGTTAATATTAGCATGTAGAGTTTTATGTATGTAGAAGGCACATGAATAGGTATGAATATTTTTTATGGTGAGTAGTTTTAAGGTTCTGAATATAGGTGGAGTATGCTGTCTAGAGTGGGAATTTGTTATCATCCTGACTGCAGCCTTTGCTGGGTTATGAGTGGTCTAAGGTGATTTAATGTTGTTGAGCCCCATGCACAGATTCCATAGGTGAGATAAGGGTAGATAAGAGAATGATATAGTGCAATGAGAGCTGGTTGAGGCACATAATAGCGTATCTTAGATAATATACCTACTGTCCTTGAGATTTTCTTGGAAATTTGTTGTATGTGTGTTTGGAATTTAAGACTACTGTCAAGGTGGATTCCTAGGAATTTTCCTCTGTGAGCCTTGTGATGGGTGAACCATTTAGCGTTATGTTAAGTGGAACATTTGTAGCTTTGTTTCCAAACTGAATGTAGTAGGTCTTGTCCGTATTGAGAGTAAGCTTATTTGTCATCATCCATGTTGATATTTCTGTAATTCGGCATTAACTGTGTTGGCTAGTACGACTGGATTTGGGTGAGAGAAGACATATGTTGTGTCATCTGCAAACAAAATGGGTTTGAGTAGTTGTGATGCATTCGGTAGGTCATTTATGTAAATGAGGAATAGGAGTGGCCCCAGGACACTACCTTGAGGGACACCGACTGTAATTTGTTGTGTGGAAGAGTTCTCTCCATTTGTGTTCACGTACTGACTTCTGTTGCTAAGGTACGACTTTAGGTAGTTGAGGGGTGCCCCTAATACCATAGTGGCTAGTTTTGTGAGCAATAAATCATGGTCGACTGTATCAAATGCTTTGCGTAGGTCTATGAAGATTCCCAGCGGAACCTCTTTCTTCTCAAGTGCGGTGTATATTAACTCTAACATGTGTGTTATAGCATCGTTTGTGCTCTTGTTGGTCCTGAATCCAAATTGACAGGGGTTTAGTACATTGTGTGAGACGAGGTAGGAATAGATCTGTTTATGAATTAATTTTTCAAGATTTTAGAAAGCAGTGGTAAATTTGAGATTGGTCTGTAATTGTTCAGTCAGTTTGGTCACCTCCTTTGTGGATCGGGTGACCCTAGCTATTTTGAGAATTGATGGGAAGGTTGAAGATTCAATGGATTTATTGAATAATGCTGCTATAATTGGTGACAGTACATGTGTAGCTTTTTTGTACATAAAGGGTGGTAAGCTGTTTATGTCTCCTGCTTTGTTTTTAAGGGTGTTGATTATGTTGAGACTTCAATTGAGTTGGTAGGAGCTAGGAATAGTGTATCTGGGTAGGTGTTGGTGAGGTAGTCTGTTGGACGAGTGTTCGAGCTTGGGATCCTACTCGCTAGATTCTTTCCTATGGTGGAGAAGAAAACATTAAGTCTGTTTGCTGTCTCAATTGGTAGAGTAGGGGTTCGTCTGTTTTTTATAATTTGATGGTATTGTTCGTGGATATCTTTTATTTCCTAGAATTGTAGATAGGGTTTTCCAGGTCTTTTCATATCACCTTTACGGTCTGGAGTCTGTTCTCATAATACAATTTTTTGGACCTTCTTATCAGGCTAGTAAGGATTGATGAGTAGCGTTTGGATTGTTCTCTGGTTATTAGACCCCTTCTATATTGTTTTTCATATTGGTGCCTCTTATTTATGGATTTAAGGATGCTGGGTGTTAGCCAGGGATTGTTAAGTCTCTTAGCTGTGATCTGTTTAGTTTTTTCGGGCAATGTCTGTTATAGAGGTTATGTGTTTTTTTAAGAAAGTTCTTGATGCATTCATTAATATCTGAGTGTGTTTCCAATTCGTTAAGCCAGTCAATGTTCGTCATAGCTGATATAAAATTATTAACAGCAGACTCATTATGTAGTCTGAAGGTAACTTTTGCAATTTCTTGGGGCAGAATGCCTAGGTTAGTTATGAGAAAGGTAGGGTAGTGGTCTGTGGTGTTTTCTGTGATTATGCCTGATTTTGAGGAGATATTGTGTTAGTCCAGATGTGGTCTAGTAACGAGGTACTATTATCAGAGATTCTTGTAGGTTTTGATATTGTTGGTAGTAATAAGCAGTTGCTCATAGTGTTTGTGAATTCAGTTACCTGCGGGTCTTGGTCATGTAGGAGATTTATGTTGAAATCTCCTGTGAGCAGCAAATGATCTTTGTTAAGGCGTGAATCGATTATCAGGTTTCCTAGTTTTCACTAAAGTGGCGGATGTTTGACTGTGGTAATCTGTAGATGTTTATCACTGTGAGGGGTTTTGCAGGTCTTTTGATTTAAATTTAGCTATAATATATTCTCCATGTTCATCCCTTGTACAAGAATTCTCGATACAATCGAGTTGATCTGTATAATATATTGCTGTTCCACCCTCGCTGGTCTGTCCTACAGTTGTGAATGGCTGTGTAACCTGGGATGGCATAGATACCGTAGTATCAGGCTTTAGCCAGGTCTCAGTGAGTGATGATTGACATATTGACTGTAGGATTGGAGTAGTAGGCAGAAGATTTAGCTGGAATACTGATAGAATTATACAGTAGCAGAGTTTAGCTGGAATACTGATGTAGGCAGAAGATTTAGCTGGAATACTGATGTAGGCAGAAGATTTAGCTGGAATACTGATGTAGGCAGAAGATTTAGCTGGAATACTGATGTAGGCAGAAGATTTAGCTGGAATACTGATGTAGGCAGAAGATTTAGCTGGAATACTGATGTAGGCAGAAGATTTAGCTGAATACTGATGTAGGCAGAAGATTTAGCTGGAATACTGATGTAGGCAGAAGATTTAGCTGGAATAATGATGTAGGCAGAATTTAGCTGGAATACTGATGTAGGCAGAAGATTTAGCTAGAATACTGATGTAGGCAGAAGATTTAGCTAGAATACTGATGTAGGCAGAATATTTAGCTAGAATACTGATGTAGGCAGAAGATTTAGCTAGAATACTGATGTAGGCAGAAGATTTAGCTGGAATACTGATGTAGGCAGAAGATTTAGCTAGAATACTGATGTAGGCAGAAGATTTAGCTAGAATACTGATGTAGGCAGAAGATTTAGCTGGAATACTGATGTAGGCAGAAGATTTAGCTGGAATACTGATGTAGGCAGAAGATTTAGCTGAATACTGATGTAGGCAGAAGATTTAGCTGAATACTGATGTAGGCAGAAGATTTAGCTGGAATACTGATGTAGGCAGAAGATTTAGCTGGAATACTGATGTAGGCAGAAGATAGAATACTGATGTAGGCAGAAGATTTAGCTGAATACTGATGAGGCAGAAGATTTAGCTGAATACTGATGTAGGCAGAAGATTTAGCTGAATACTGATGTAGGCAGAAGATTTAGCTAGAATACTGATGTAGGCAGAAGATTTAGCTAGAATACTGATGTAGGCAGAAGATTTAGCTGGAATACTGATGTAGGCAGAAGATTTAGCTGGAATACTGATGTAGGCAGAAGATTTAGCTGGAATACTGATGTATCAGAAGATTTAGCTGGAATACTGATGTAGGCAGAAGATTTAGCTGGAATACTGATGTAGGCAGAAGATTTAGCTGGAATACTGATGTAGGCAGAAGATTTAGCTGGAATACTGATGTAGGCAGAAGATTTAGCTGGAATACTGATGTAGGCAGAAGATTTAGCTGGAATACTGATGTAGGCAGAAGATTTAGCTGGAATACTGATGTAGGCAGAAGATTTAGCTGGAATACTGATGTAGGCAGAAGATTTAGCTGGAATACTGATGTAGGCAGAAGATTTAGCTGAATACTGATGTAGGCAGAAGATTTAGCTGAATACTGATGTAGGCAAAAATTTAGCTGAATATGATGTAGGCAGAGATTTAGCTGGAATACTGATGTAGGCAGAAGATTTAGCTGAATACTGATGTAGGCAGAAGATTTAGCTAGAATACTGATGTAGGCAGAAGATTTAGCTAGAATACTGATGTGGCAGAAGATTTAGCTGAATACTGATGTAGGCAGAAGATTTAGCTGAATACGAGTACAGAATTTAGCTGGTACATGAGAGATTTAGCTGAATACTGATGTAGGCAGAAGATTTAGCTAGAATACTGATGTAGGCAGAAGATTTAGCTAGAATACTGATGTAGGCAGAAGATTTAGCTGGAATACTGATGTAGGCAGAAGATTTAGCTAGGAATACTGATGTAGAGAAGATTTAGCTGAATACTGATGTAGGCAGAAGATTTAGCTGAATACTGATGTAGGCAGAAGATTTAGCTGAATACTGATGTAGGCAGAAGATTTAGCTGGAATACTGATGTAGGCAGAAGATTTAGCTGGAATACTGATGTATGCAGAATTTAGCTGGAATACTGATGTAGGCAGAAGATTTAGCTGAATACTGATGTAGGCAGAAGATTTAGCTGGAATACTGATGTAGGCAGAAGATTTAGCTGGAATACTGATGTAGGCAGAAGATTTAGCTGGAATACTGATGTAGGCAGAAGATTTAGCTGGAATACTGATGTAGGCAGAAGATTTAGCTAGAATACTGATGTAGGCAGAAGATTTAGCTAGAATACTGATGTAGGCAGAAGATTTAGCTGAATACTGATGTAGGCAGAAGATTTAGCTGGAATACTGATGTAGGCAGAAGATTTAGCTGAATACTGATGTAGGCAGAAGATTTAGCTGGAATACTGATGTAGGCAGAAGATTTAGCTAGAATACTGATGTAGGCAGAAGATTTAGCTGGAATACTGATGTAGGCAGAAGATTTAGCTGAATACTGATGTAGGCAGAAGATTTAGCTGGAATACTGATGTAGGCAGAAGATTTAGCTGAATACTGATGTAGGCAGAAGATTTAGCTAGAATACTGATGTAGGCAGAAGATTTAGCTGAATACTGATGTAGGCAGAAGATTTAGCTGGAATACTGATGTAGGCAGAAGATTTAGCTGGAATACTGATGTAGGCAGAAGATTTAGCTAGAATACTGATGTAGGCAGAAGATTTAGCTGAATACTGATGTAGGCAGAAGATTTAGCTGGAATACTGATGTAGGCAGAAGATTTAGCTGGAATACTGATGTAGGCAGAAGATTTAGCTGGAATACTGATGTAGGCAGAAGATTTAGCTGGAATACTGATGTAGGCAGAAGATTTAGCTGGAATAATGATGTAGGCAGAAGATTTAGCTGGAATACTGATGTAGGCAGAAGATTTAGCTAGAATACTGATGTAGGCAGAAGATTTAGCTGCAATACTGATGTAGGCAGAAGATTTAGCTAGGAATACTGATGTAGGCAGAAGATTTAGCTGGAATACTGATGTAGGCAGAAGATTTAGCTGGAATACTGATGTAGGCAGAAGATTTAGCTGAATACTGATGTAGGCAGAAGATTTAGCTGAATACTGATGTAGGCAGAAGTTGAATACGATGGCAGAGTTTAGCTGGAATAATGATGTAGGCAGAAGATTTAGCTGGAATACTGATGTAGGCAGAAGATTTAGCTAGAATACTGATGTAGGCAGAAGATTTAGCTGCAATACTGATGTAGGCAGAAGATTTAGCTGGAATACTGATGTAGGCAGAAGATTTAGCTGGAATACTGATGTAGGCAGAAGATTTAGCTGGAATACTGATGTAGGCAGAAGATTTAGCTGGAATACTGATGTAGGCAGAAGATTTAGCTGGAATAATGATGTAGGCAGAATTTAGCTGGAATACTGATGTAGGCAGAAGATTTAGCTAGAATACTGATGTAGGCAGAAGATTTAGCTGGAATACTGATGTAGGCAGAAGATTTAGCTAGAATACTGATGTAGGCAGAAGATTTAGCTAGAATACTGATGTAGGCAGAAGATTTAGCTGGAATACTGATGTAGGCAGAAGATTTAGCTAGAATACTGATGTAGGCAGAAGATTTAGCTAGAATACTGATGTAGGCAGAAGATTTAGCTAGAATACTGATGTAGGCAGAAGATTTAGCTGGAATACTGATGTAGGCAGAAGATTTAGCTGGAATACTGATGTAGGCAGAAGATTTAGCTGGAATACTGATGTAGGCAGAATTTAGCTGGAATACTGATGTAGGCGGAAGATTTAGCTAGAATACTGAATGTAGCAGAAGATTTAGCTGGAATAATGATGTAGGCAGAAGATTTAGCTGGAATACTGATGTAGGCAGAAGATTCACATTTTCAAACAAGTTGTTGCTGGATTACTGGTTCTCTGCTGTAGTTTATGCTAGCTTTTCAAATATGACGAGAAATGTTTAAAAAATACTCTGAGGCTAGTATCATAGGGTGATTATTCTCATTGATAATTGCATTTATTTAGTAGCTTCTGAATTTTACTTCCACACTTTTATACCATTGTAATTTCTTTGTATCTTACACATAAATATTATTTAAATAGTGTGTTCAGGTACAAAAGTTTGGGAGGCAAGCCATATACTGTACTGCCTATAAAAATATACGTAATCTTTAACCCAAGATTGGTTTACTGTATGTGCATTTGATATCAGATTAAAATATATGTGAGGGAAGTACATGAAAGCTTTACAGTGATGATTACTTTCAAGGGGAGGGGAAGTTGTTTTTATGCTGGTGAAGGCCTCTTTATCCAAGCAATATGCATTACCCCTCATATTTCATGGCTCAAACCCTCCATTTCCCGGCCTTCTGTTTTACTATTCTTGCTTTAAACACCTAGATATAAACAGCAGATAGCATCAGTATCGACTTAAATGTCCTCTGTTTTTTTCCATGTACAGTGGACCCTCGGTTTCCGTTCACCTCCAAACTCGAACAATTATGTAAGTGTATTTTTGTAAGAGCTTTTGTAAGTGTATTTTTGGGGGTCTGAAACGACTAATCTAATTTACATTTGTCCTTATGGGAACAAATTCGTTTGGTAACGGCACTTGAACAGCATTCTTGAAAGAATTTTCAACGAAAACCGAGGGTCCACTGTACTCCCATGCATTTTATTTTAACACACTGACCATCTTCCACCATGAATATAATAATGTGATTATAACACATTACAGCCTCTCCTCGCTTAACGACAGAGTTCCATTCCCGAGACCACGTCGGTAAATGAATTCGTTGCAGAGGAGCATACTATAATGGTAGTCGGCTATCTTTGATATAGTTTTAATGTCACATTTGCACCATTTATAACATTTCTGGTGTATTTTTAAATGTTTATACAGTAGTGTACTGTATATTGTAATAAACAGAATAGTGGAAATCAGCTGTAATATACATTATTTAGGTATGCATACTGGTCAGAGAGCCCATTGTAAGTCTGAGGCGTCTGTAAATGAGTACGTCGCTAAGTGAGAAGAGGCTGTATTATGCATATGATAGTATGTGAAGGTTCTTAATTGATTATTTCAATATTCACATCTTCTGGGTGATCTTAAGTACTGATCGACTCTTAGAGAGTCAGCTCTGAGTGACCCATTGAACTTTTCTTTTTATTAGTTCAGGTAATAGGACTTCAGAAATGGCATTTCCTATTTGTATCTGTTATTATCATGCATTATTCCTTTAAGTTCTTTAAGAGTTAATCAAAGTTTTGATTATTTATGCAGATATTTTTAATGAATTAAAATTTTAAGAATAATGAATTTTCTTTGTCTCAAGAATTTAGAAAATGTCTACAATCTTCCCTTTGTTGCAGAGGCGACATCATGGAAGGAACAACATTGCATTTTGTACTTCTATAATTTTCTGTATTCTATAATACAGTAATCCTTTGCTTTATGGGGCTTCCAGTATGAAAATTCACTTTTATGTGTTTCCCAATTTCTACAAGTAATTTCCTGTATTCTATATAAATTTACCCTATGTGGTAATGACAATTCCTATAATGTAGAATTAGGATTACTACACCTGCCATGAGCAATGCATCCACCACATGAAGCAAGGGATATCTGTATGACATATAAATGTAAAGCTTGACATGGGTGCATGATGAAAAAAATATCATTAACCAATCAGTTGCATCAGTTGCTAACTGTATATTTGTCACCACTGAGAAGCACGGTGAGGTTTTAGAACACATGTTTCTGAGATTTCAGCATGTTGTCTGTTTAAAGTTCATGGCCATCGGAGAACAGCATCATGGCTGCAAGGCTGCAACAACTGCCACCTAACCACATACTGTACTTATAATGATATGTTTCCTAAATCTTATGCTAAGATTTCCCCAACCCCTTCACTCATTCACCCAAGAAGTCTCATAGTAATTAATAACTTGAAACATGCTTATTTTAATATTAATATATTTTCGGTATGTTTTAAAAATAATATAAAATGAATTAATATATATTTTTTTTATCTTTAACTAAGTTATATTGTAACTACATGCTAGTGCATACTAACTTTCAAATAAAAAAAGGTTTATTTTGCCATCCACGTGCAAATGCACAAGTATGCATACCATGCAGTGTTTATTGTGTGGCAGCAGGTCATAAAATATTCAGTGTATTTTTGTTGTAAAAAAGAATGTGCATAAGCTTAATTTACTTCTAATATAGGACAAAGATACTCTAGGTAAATAGTGCAAAATAACAGAAAAAAGTTAATGTTTAAGGGTAAAAACAGTGAGTATGTAGAGCCCATGGGCTTACAAATGTTTAAAAAAAATGTTTGGGTGCCTAGCATGATTGGATACACATCACAAGTGTAAATTTGCTAGAAACAAAGAAAATGTGAATGAAAATATTGACATTATATATTTTGGATGTCATTATATTATTGTTTTTATTTTATGAAGAATAAAAACCACAGTGCTGTGGCTAGAAAAATTCACATCTAACCCACAATATTAACAGGAATCTTGACAAAACATTTTGGTCAGTTCTGAATCACATAACCTGATAATAATGTGGGCCAGATTTAAATGTTATGTAAAGTATCCTATCAAAAAGGTTAGTTGTGAATTATTTTGTTTCATATGTGAATAGAGTGAAGGGGTTAAATAAGACTCTCTTGCTTGATAAAGAAAAGCACACTTGATAAATTTATCACAGTTTGTGACCCAGAAATTTCATAACTTTCCTGCTAATAAATTTCTCGATAAAGCTTTATTTTTTCTTGTGAAAAATATTTTAGCAGGTATATCTTTGTTTCTTTCCTTTGATGACAAAAATGTCTAAAACTTTTAAGCTTTATTACTAACACTGCTTATGAGATTTCTCATGTTCTGTAAGCTTGTTGAATTTTGCCAACGTGAAACTCCCTTGTTGCAGATACTGGCGGTCGCTCTCCAACCTGGTCGCTTCCCTCCTCAACTCCATCCAATCGATCGCCTCTTTGCTGCTCCTGCTCTTCCTCTTTATCATTATCTTTGCTCTCCTGGGCATGCAAGTCTTCGGTGGCCGCTTTAACTTTAATCCGACTGAAGATAAACCACGGCATAATTTTGACAACTTCGTTCAGGCCATGTTGACAGTGTTCCAGGTACACTCCAAGCTGTAGTGCTGCCCTGATTCCACTTCACATGTGCTTTTCCACTTTCTGAAGTTACTTTACAATATGGTTTTTGTTTTAACAGAATGTTCTTGTTTGTTTCGTCATAATCTGTGTTTTTTCCTACTTATGCATGCCTTAGAATTTATGAATAGCTATATTTATTGTTTTTTGCATATTTATTTGTTTTTAAATTTGTTATATGTTAACCTGTGGCTCAGTAGTGCCCTCAGCTCACATTCTGAGGATCCATGTTTTAATCCTTGGCATGGGTGGAGCCATTGGGCATGTTTCCTTACACCTGTTGCTTCTGTTCACCTAGCAGTAAATAGGTACCTGGGTGTTAGTTGACTGTTGTGAATCACATTCCATGGGGGTGTTTACATATGTACCTTAGATAGGGCTTTATTTTGAAATGAGCTGAGGTAGGATAGCATCTATTAGCCTGTATGTTTAACCGTGTAAAAAAAAATACGAAAAAATCAAGAATTAGTGATGGTAAAATTTACCAAATACAGTAATGGTTTATGGTAGTACTGCATTTGATTAATTGAAACGAGTCAATCAGTTTAATATCTTTATTTTGCATCCAATACCAATCCTGTTGGCAGTAGCTAAACTATAGAATCATTGACTATTTTCTCACAGATTATTTATACATAGTAAAATTCTTTAAGTTTGTAGAAATGATAAACTAGTAAATGCTTTAATGAAAGAGATAAATTATAGGGGGTGTGTAGACCAAGTGTTTACAGTGAAACATATAGGTGAACATTATTTGGATAAGGGTAAAGAGGTTTTTGTGGCATTTATGGATTTGGAAAAGGCGTATGATAGGGTGGATAGGGGAGCAATGTGGCAGATGTTGCAGGTGTATGGAATAGGAGGAAGGTTATTGAAAGCAGTAAAGAGTTTTTATGAGGATCAGGTTGGAGTGTGTAAGAGGGAGGGGGACTATTTCCCAGTAAAAGTGGGCCTTAGACAAGGATGTGTGATGTCACCGTGGTTGTTCAATATATTTATAGATGGGGTTGTAAGAGAAGTGAATGCGAGGGTCTTGGCAAGAGGTGTGGGGTTAAAAGATAAAGAATCAAATACAAAGTGGGAGTTGTCACAGTTGCTTTTTGCTGATGACACTGTGCTTTTGGGAGATTCTGAAGAGAAGTTGCAGAGGTTGGTGGATGAATTTGGTAGGGTGTGTAAAAGAAGAAAATTGAAAGTGAATATTGGAAAGAGTAAGGTGATGAGGATAACAAAAAGATTAGGTGACGAAAGATTGGATATCAGATTGGAGGGAGAGAGTATGGAGGAGGTGAATGTATTCAGATATTTGGGAGTGGACATATCAGCGGATGGGTCTATGAAGGATGAGGTGAATCATAGAATTGATGAGGGGAAAAGGGTGAGTGGAGCACTTCGGAGTCTGTGGAGACAAAGAACTTTGTCCATGGAAGTAAAGAGGGGAATGTGTGAGAGTATAGTTATACCAACACTTATATGGGTGTGAAGCATGGGCGATGAATGTTGCAATGAGGAGAAGGCTGGAGGCAGTGGAGATGTCATGTCTGAGGTCAATGTGTGTTGTGAATATAATGCAGAGAATTCAGAGTTTGGAAATTAGGAGGAGGTGCGGGATTACCAAAACTATTATCCAGAGAGCTGAGGGGTTGTTGAGGTGGTTCGGACATGTAGAGAGAATGGAACGAGACAGAATGACTTCGAGAGTGTATAAATCTGTAGTGGAGGGAAGGCGGGGTAGGGGTTGGCCTAGGAAAGGTTGGAGGGAGGGGGTAAAGGAGGTCTTGTGTGCGAGGGGCTTGGACTTCCAGCAAGCATGTGTGAGCGTGTTTGATAGGAGTGAATGGAGACAAAGGGTTTTTAATACTTGACGTGCTGTTGGAGTGTGAGCAAAGTAACATTTATGAAGGGATTCAAGGAAACCGGCAGGCTGGACTCGAGTCTTGGAGATGGGAAGTACAGTGTCTGCACTCTAAAGGAGGGATGTTAATGTTGCAGTTTTATAACTGTAGTGTAAAGCACCCCTCTGGCAAGACAGTGATGTAGTGAATGATGATGAAAGTTTTTCTTTTTCGGGCCACCCCTCCTTGGTGGGAATCCGCCGATGTGTTAATAAATAAAATAAATTATAGAAATTAAATGGATGTAAATTGTATTTTAGAATCAATGGAACATTGAAGATTGTTATTAGATTTCAAAAAAGATCTAATCATCACATAAAACAATAAGGAGATAACCCTAAAGGAGATAATTATGACAATTTGCAAAACACATTGCTCTATGAAATTTGGTTCCTTACTTTTTTTTTATATATTAAGGAGTGGATATTCATTCATAGAAAATGTCCTGTTAAAGCAGGGGTCCCCAAACTCTTCAGCTCATCGACCCTTTAATGAAGTTTCGGATTGTTCATTGACCCCCAAACATTTACTATATTAAAATAATTTAATAAATAGCACTTTAACTAATATACTATGAATAATAATAATAATAATAATAATAATGACTTCATAAAAAATAAGTGTCATTTGTGGCTGAGTGGATAAGAGCACTGCCTTTGAATCTTGCCCGTCTCTCAGTAGCAGTATCGAATCCTGCTGACTGCGATCTTTCTTCTTATATGGGTGTGAAGCATGGGTTGCAAATGCTGCAGCGAGGAGGAGGCTGGAGACAGTGGAGATGTCCTGTCTAAGGGCAATGTGTGGTGTAAATATTAGGCAGAAAATTCGGAATGTGGAAATTAGGAGAAGGTGTGGAGTTACTAAAAGTATTTGTCAGAGGGCTGAATAGGGGTTGTTGAGGTGGTTTGGTCATTTAGAGAGAATGGATCAAAGTAGAATGACTTGGAGAGCGTATAAATCTGTAGGGCAAGGAAGGCGGGGTAGGGGTCGTCTTAGAAAAGGTTGGAGGGAAGGGGTAAAGGAGGTTTTGTGGGCGAGGGGCTTGGACTTCCAGCAAGCATGTGTGAGCGTGTTAGATAGGAGTGAATGGAGACGAATGGTTTTTGGGACATGACGATCTGTTGGAGTGTGAGAAGGGTAACATTTTGTGAAGGGATTCAGAGAAACCAGTTAATTGATTTAGTTGGACTTGAGTCCTGGAAATGGGAAGTACAATGCCTGCACTTTAAAGGAGGGGTCTGTGATAGTGACAGCTGGGAGGGACTATTCTCAGCTGTCGTATCTGAGCGCCTCTGCAAAGACAGTGATTATGTATGAGTGTGGTGAAAGTGTTGAATGATGATGAAAGTATTTTCTTTTTGGGGATTTTCTTTCTTTTTGGGTCACCCTGCCTCGGTGGGAGACGGCCGACTTGTTGAAAAAAAAAAAAAAACTTGTTTCAGCCGTCTTCCACAGATATAATCAATTTTAATGGAGCACAGGTAATTGTCTTAAAGAGGAAATTAAGCAAGTTCCTTTAGAAAGTCCCAGGTCAGTCATGTTGTGATGGGAATGTAGGTCTATGTACCACCAGTAGCAACAGCTTAGTTGATCAGGCAGTAATGTGTCAGGCCAGGCTACAAGCAGTTGTCAACATAAGTTAAATAATGTGACAGAAATAAGTAATGCAAAACAAAGTAATCAGCCAAGACAGGATAATTCAGACAGTTGAAATGCAGCAAGTGAAATTGACTTGCAAACCCAAGATACTGTATGACCCCAATGGGTCGAGTCCTTCCTCTTATTAAAATAAAAATAAATAGCAAACCCAAGATAAAGGAGAGCTGTGAAGGTGTAGTCAAACTAAAGGAACTGAGGAAGAAAATTGATGAAATAAAATAAAGGACAATCTCTGCTATTATAAACAGATTTTAATCAATTTCAAATACATAACTCAGTGTTTATGAAGTTATTGGCCAATAAAAACTTTGAAAAGAATATCAAGAATCTTGGAAGGAGAGAATGAGGAAATACTTCTGCAGGTGGTAGGGGTATTGTTGCAGGTGTTGATTATATTGCTGCAGATGATGAGGGTATTGTTTCAGATGGTGGTGTTATTGTTGCAGGTGGTGGTGGTGGTATTGCTTCAGGAGGGTGGTGTTATTGCTGCAGGTGGTATTATTGCTGAAGGTGGTGGTATTCCTGCAGGAGGTTTTATTGCTGCAGGTGGTGTTATTGCTGCAGGTGGTGGTATTGCTGCAGGTGGTGTTATTGATGCAGGTGGTGTTATTGCTGCAGGTGGTGTTATTGCTGCAGGTGGTGTTATTGCTACAGGTTGTGTAATTGCTGCAGATGGTGCTGTTTTTGCTGCAAGTGGTGCTGTTATTACTGCAGATAGTGCTGTTATTTCTGCAGGTGGGGCTGTTATTGCTACAGATGTTGCTGTTATTGCTATAGGTATTGCTGTTATTTCTACAGGTGTTGCTGTTATTGCCACAGATGTTGCTGTTATTGCTATAGGTATTGCTGTTATTTCTACAGGTGTTGCTGTTGCTGCAATTGGTGCTGCTATTGCAACCAGTGGTTATTGCTGTAGGTATAGGTCAATAACTGTACCACCTGCAGCAATAACAGCACAGCTTTGTGCCTGCTGTTATTGCTGCAGGCACAGGGCTGTGCTAATTTTTTCTACTGGTGGTATTGCTGAAGGTGGTGCTGTTAATGTTGCCAATATTGTTATTGCTGTAGGGGTGTTATTCTTGCAGGTAGGGCTGTTATTGCTGCCAGTGGTGTTATTGCTGGAGGTTCTGCTGTTATTGCTGCAGATGGTGTTATTGAAGCAGGTACAGGGCTGTGTTGTAGGTGCTATGTTACATGTTTATCAAGTGCTTACTATTTTTTTTTAATAGTATTTGGCGATTAATATTTCATATTCTTTTTAGCATCTGTATTGCTCATATTTCTCTTGGGCTCTATGGTAAGTGTCTACAGATGGGGTGATAACTGTGTACATGTGTACTAGTGATTGTCAGTGGTATGCAGCCTTATTAAACTCCATGATCATGAAAATGTACACCACGCACCAGAAGCGGACTGGGGCTTCAAACCAGCCCGGGCATCTGTCACCTATCAGGTCGGCTCATTAACTGCTGAGAACCAGAGGCATGTTTTCACTGTTCAGCTAAGGCGCATTCTATTTTTGTTTAAATCTTTGTGCAGCTGCTATGACATTTTTTCTGCTGTTTTCTTTTACCCAGCCCAGCAGCCCACCGGCATTGCCCAAATGCCTGTATGGCCAGTCTGCCTCTGCCACACACCCTCATTATCATCTAAAAATCGAAAGTGGCTGTACCACTTACCTTTGCTTTCCCCTCTTCGTCTTCCTCATTTTTTTTTCTCAACAAGTCGGCCGTCTCCCACCAAGGCAGGGTGACCCAAAAAGAAAGAAAATCCCCAAAAAGAAAAAACTTTCATCATCATTCAACACTTTCACCTCACTCATACATAATCACTGTCTTTGCAGAGAAGCTCAGATACGACAGTTTAGAAGTCCCTCCAAACTGCCAATATCCCAAACCCCTCCTTTAAAGTACAGGCATTGTACTTCCCATTTCCAGGACTCAAGTCCAACTAAATCAATTAACAGGTTTCCCTGAATTCCTTCACACAATATTACCCTGCTCACACTCCAACAGCTTGTCAGGTCCCAAAAACCATTCGTCTCCATTCACTCCTATCTAACACGCTCACACATGCTTGCTGGAAGTCCAAGCCCCTCGCGCACAAAACCTCCTTTATCCCCTCCTTCCAACCTTTTCGAGGACGACCCCTACCCCGCCTTCCTACCCCTACAGATTTATATGCTTTCCAAGTCATTCTACTTTGATCCATTCTCTAAATGACCAAACCACCTCAACAACCCCTCTTCAGCCCTCTGACAAATACTTTTAGTAACTCCACACCTCCTCCTAATTTCCACACTCCGAATTATCTGCATAATATTTATACCACACATTGCCCTTAGACAGGACATCTCCACTGCCTCCAGCTGCCTCCTCGCTGCAGCATTTACAACCCATGCTTCACACCCATATAAGAGTGTTGGTACCACTATACTTTCGTACATTCCCTTCTTTGCCTCCATGGATATCTTTTTGTCTTCACATATACCTCAATGCACCACTCGCCTTTTTTCCTTCATCAATTCTATGGTTAACCTTATCCTTCATAAACCCATCCGCTGACAAGTCAACTCCCAAGTATCTACTTACACTTAGGTCACACTACACATGCATGTACTCGTTTTGTATACACACTCATCTGAGTTTTCTTTGATTTTATCTTAATAGTTCTTGTTCTTATTGCTTTTCCTTTCATATCCATGGGGAAGTGGAATAAGAATCTTTCCTCCATAAGCCATGTGTGTTGTAAAAGCAACTAATATGCCAGGAACAATGGGCTAGTAACCCCTTTTCCTATATAGATTACTAAAAAGAAAAAGAAGAAAACCGTCTTCCTCATACCTTCACCTATTTCTATCCTTCCCTATCCTTCTTCCTTCCCTTCCTTACCAGGGTTCTGGTTATAGCTCCTGTTTCCGGTGATAATATTTAAAAATGTTTGGCAAATGCAAACAGCTTGGTACAAAATTATCCTGGAATGCAACTGTAGGTA
Organism: Cherax destructor; assembly: GCA_009830355.1. Classification (NCBI taxonomy): domain Eukaryota; kingdom Metazoa; phylum Arthropoda; class Malacostraca; order Decapoda; family Parastacidae; genus Cherax; species Cherax destructor. The sequence goes on along the minus strand of WNWK01019678.1, from coordinate 3,953 downwards.
ATATGAAGGGCCCATCAAGGTTGCAGACATCAGAAAGCTTGTGAACATGACAAAGGTGTGTGTGAAAATACTCTTCTGTTATGAGTGGAGGTGGGCAGCCAATTTATGACTGGCTGCCTCATTAGTAGGGGGTCACTGCACTTGCATGCACCCATGGGGTGGGCATGGTAAGCTGCTGTATCTGAAGATTGGCTACCACTTACCATATTTGCTGGTTGTTCTAGAGGGATTTTGTGCACTTTCTGAATATTTGGTTTAATCTGTTATTGTGTTCTAATAAAAATGAGCAGATCAAGGTCATGCTAAATGAGGATTCACTGTACAAAAATGTGAGACACCATTCCCTTCTTTCATCCTTGTTTTTTGACTCATTGCATACATTTGACTGATTCTTTTGTGGATTACACCCTATCTCTTCAGCTTCCTTCAGCCAGGGCATGAATCCTTCTAATCTCCATTTCCATGACACCAAGGGCATGTAGTGGTCATTGGTCATGGTAACTCAGGTTCCAGTAAAACATCATCTGGGAGTATGCAGACAATGCGTAAGTCAATGTTCACTTCACAGCGCTTATCTACCTCCCTGTTAATTCCTGGGGTCTTCTGCAGGGGTCAGTATGGATTCAAATGAGGTGAGTTCTCTTTGTCTTTGCACATATCATAGGCAGTTCTCTAGGTAACTCTTCAGACTTTACTAGTGTACCCAGTGATTCTAGTATATGTGCAGATACTCACATACCAGGCTCCAGTGAAGCTCATAATCATCCTCAGGGCATTAGGCCTAGCTTGAAAAGGATTCTAAATACAAGGTTAATCATATTTCCTGTAAGTTTTTTTTCGTCTATAATTGTGGCATGATACATTCAGTTTGGTACCAAGGAAGACTTTTTAATTTCTACTAGCAGAACAAAAGGCCGTAACAAAACACGAAGTAAGAAGAGTTGCTAAAATGGATACTGGAATTTTTTCCAGAGTGATATAATGATGGAATGATTTACAAGAGGCAATAGTAAACTGCACCCACTGAAAACTTAAAAAACTTTACAGTAGACTAAATACTAATGATGGAACACCATATGCTTAGCTATGCTCCTGTAGCTGCAAATCAGTAAACTCAATAATTTTACATTTCCTTTCTCCTACAACAACATAAGCCCCTTCTCCATGCATATGCTGTATTTTTATCGATATTGATGGACTGAACAACACATCTCCAGACTGAGGGTCTGATTACCTCAAACTCCTTATCTTTCACTACACACCTAGGGATCTCCCACTTTCAATATAACAATCCATCCATCTCCCACCACACACCTGGGCACCCCAGTCATTACTACAACACTCCCTCTTTCTCTTCCGCACCAGACACTCGGGCACACCATTCCCCATTATCACCACAACATTCCCTACTTCCCTCCCACATTCACACACCCATTACTGCAAGTCTTTCTGCCTCCCATGCCACACACCCAGGCACTTCCCTGCCATTACCACAACACTTCCTTAATCTTTCCCCCACTAGACACAAACACCCTTTACCTTAACTACACTACCTCCATCTCTCCCACATCACACACACTACCACACTTCAGCACCCTCCACACCATTTCACCACACATCTGAATTATAAGTACAACTTTCATTTCTTGTGATGTATGCATGAGAGGGCAATAATGTGGTTTTATTGTGGTAATACAGTACCAACTAACCAATCTGTGTGTATATATAGAGTGTGTGTTTTATATTTTTAATATTGTTTATTGATTAACACTACTACATAGATGTTTACAAAAAACACTTGTTATTGTTTATTTCTTTTAAATAAAATTGTCTTTTAACATGATTGTTTTTGTTTGCATCTTGCTGGAACTTACATCTTGCATGTTTATTGCATGTTTGTATCAAATAGAAGTATAGTAGTTTGAAGACTGACTATATTAACCATCTTTAAATATGTTTAACCTTTTTTAGTTTAGATTTTGGAATCATATTTCTGGTAGATAACTTGAAGAATAAAAGTTACAATACAGGGACAGGAACAAGTCACAAATCTTCCACAAACTTCATAACTGGATGAAGATTCAGTCTGTCCTAGATTATTGTTAAACCGAGAGTGTGAAAGAAAAGGTGACACAGACTATAGTCAGGTCTGTGTAATTGAAACTAAAAGTGAACCAGTGTTCATCATGTGCTCTGAAAATCACTTTATTTTTTTTTATTTTTTTTAACACTGGTCATCTTCCACTGAGGTAGGGTGACAAAGAAAAGAAGAAACACTTTCACCATCACACACTATCAATGTCTTGCCAGATAAGTGCTAATACTACATTTCATATGCCCCTCCAAACTGCAGTATCCCCGCCCCTCCTTCAGAGTGCAGGCACTGTACTTCCCACCTCTAGGACTCAAGTCCAGCTAATTGGTTTCTCTGAATTCCTTCCTCTTTAAGGGGGGCTCCTTGTCGTGGTAAAGAGGCTATCGGTCTGAAGAATTGGACCTCTTGGTCTTCTTCCTCAGATCGAACCTAATTACCCCCCAATCCCCCCCTCCCTTTTTCCCATCTTCCCCATCCTCCCTTTTCCCTTTCCTCCTCCTCCTCCCCATCCCTCCCTTATTTCCTTCCCAGTTTTACCCTGGGAGCTTCTCTCCTCAGGCATTCTAGTTCCTAGGTAGGGGGAAGGGTATCGTGGTCCATCCCATTCCGTTGAGGTCCTTGGCGGTGGTGTAGTTTGCCGTGGAATCTGGATCGCCTGGGGATGTCCCGATCCCTCTCCGGTCACCCGGGGGGTGGCCTTGGGTATCTTTCGGGCGACGGGTGTATCTCTGGAGGCCACCTTTCGGATTCCGGGGGTGGTGGCCGAAGGCGGTATGCTTTGTGGCGGATATCCGGCCGCCTCTCTTTTGTCCGCCGAGATGGCTCGGTGGATGTGAGGTTGCTATCCCGGATTGCTGGTTTACTGGCATGAAGGGTAGGGTATGGCACGGGTTCCATGCTGCATCTGCACCACTTGCGGTGTTGAGGTCCTCTTGGGCACGGAGGGGATTTACGCTACTTTCATTCCTCCTAGGAGCTATTCCTCCACGTTCCCCCTTTTTTTATTCTTTTTTATTTTTATTTTCTTCTTTCTTTTTTTTTCTTAAAAATAAAAAGAAAGAAGTAACCTAACCATGGCTGACCCAATCCATGAACCCACTACCCCCGGGCCCCTTCCTGATACCGCACCCAGTACTGACCCTGCCTCGTTAACGGATGACTCTTTGGACATCTCTCATGCCCCTGTACCTCTTGCTGGTGCTGGTTCATCACCTGCTTCAGGTACCAGGGTCCCGACTGGCTCTTTCGATACGTCTGACCTTCGCTCTTCTCTGACCTTGATTCCGGCTTCTCCCTCGACGGTGCGGCAATTTTCGAATCGCTCGCCCGTCTCCCATCGGACCACCCCCGGTCCCACACAAAAACGACCAAGACCCACACATGACGATTCGACACTCCCTTCTCGTTCATCGCAGAAACGACCAGCTCGTCACGCACTCCCCTTAAACTCTCTGTTTCAAACTACTCAATGGACGAAGTTTTTTACTCTGCGACCGACTTCTCCTAATACCTATCTTTCAGACCATAGTATTGGTAAAGCTCTGCTACACCATGTTGGTAAAGACATCTCATTTCATGCTCTCAAGAGCGGCACTCGCATCATCACGGTCCAGAATGCTGGCCAAGCTCGCGCTCTTTCTCTTCTTACGACCATTGACACTACACCTGTTACTATTGACAAGCACCATTCCCTCAATTCTTGTTGTGGTTCTGTCATTTTGCCCCACACCATTGTCCAACGGAATTTCCAGACATGTGGTGATGACATTTTCGAGCAGCTTGAGCTCCAAGAACTCCCTTTCCTTAAAGTTGACACTTTTGTCCTCCCAGCCAATAAGCGAAGACGTTATCCTTGCAA